>VYZP01058328.1:0-107010 GCA_013400635.1 Hypocryptadius cinnamomeus
ATACATGTTTGGGAGGGCCCCACTTCTGAGTGGCTCATTTTGGCTGAAAAATTGGATGAACAAGTGCTGGAATACACAGTGCTGTCCATGAGTTCCCAGCTGTGAAAAGCCAGTGAGAATTACTGAAACAGTGGCAAGGATGGTTATTAAGAATAACGAAGTCAATGTTTTAAACTGGTCTTTTTCATCTTGAGGGAACTTTTGCCACTGTTAACATCTCCACTCTTAAAAGGCCCAGTATCTGCTATGTAACTATGTTTTTGAGGATGGGCATGTCATAATTAGATGAATCTTGTGATCTGAAGTTCTCATTACACTCTGAACTGGACTCACTCAAACACTTTGTGAATGGGGAAAAAAAATTCAAAGCAGACACAGAGGATACTATCTGAAAAATCAAATGTGAATGTGAAGAGGCAAGGGGATATTCTGCATACAAATGCTATTTCTCCAAATAGGTTAGCAAACAGCATCTTCCCTCGGTTGTGATGGGCTGGTGGGTATTTATGCTGTTGATCTGATACTTAGAGCTCTATTTAATCAGGCAGAGCTGCTCTTCCTCTCAGGTTTTCTTATGCTGTTTCAGTTAAACTCAGTGGAATTACCCTTGTCACAAAATCATTTTGGGTTTTTCTTATCAGACTGCGGGTTCCAAAGCGCTGCAATCATGTGCACAATCCTGCAGCAGCTCTGCTTCTCATTACTGCTTCCAGCACCTAAAAGGCTTCACTCCATGCTGGAGAGAGCCTAAAATCTCTGATATTCTGCTTTCCATTTATTTGTGTGTGAGTTTTTAGAGGTAAGCTCAAAATGTGTATGGGGTAGGAGTTTACTCTGCCAGGGCTTTATGCCCTGGGGATCCTTGTTTAAAATTCAATCCACTGTGGAGCCCTCTCGTATCCCATGCTTTGCTAGAGTCCCACCTGGACCTGATCCTTGGAGTGGAAGGGTCTTCTTCATCTCCAGAGCAACTACTGTGATAAATACTGGTATTGGCTATATGGAAAGATTATCTTTTATGCTCAGGATTATCTCAGTGTAGAAGCTTGGTCTTTTCTACAGAGTATAATTACCACTGAGAAATCAAAGAAATCTTTGATTTAAAGATGCTGTAGGATCTTGATCATTCCAGCAGAAGTACATTTGGTCTTCGTTTTCAGGGCAACTTGTGAATATATGGTTCCACCCAAAGCAAGGAGTGTTCACTTTTATGTTTTGGTCTCAAAATTCCATAAAGATTACCCCCTATTTGCTGTGATTTAGAAATCAGTCTTTAACTGTTCAATGCAGGAAATCTGTTTTTGACAGATGAAACAGAGAAACAGGAGAAGTGGTCCTGGCAAACAGGTTGAATGGTGATGTGTAACAACCTCATGAATCTTTCTCTCTCTTAGGACTAGGTATCAATTTTCCTTTTCCCCCACTCCTGTCTAGAGTGTGTGATTGAGACAGCAGGAGCATCTCCCTGTGTCTTGTGTCTTGTGGCTTGTGTCTTGTGGTGTCCCAATGCAAGCAGAGGAGGTGGTGGCACTTCTAGTGGCTGGGCACTGCCTGTAAATTGGCTGCATAGGGACTTCCCCCTGTCCTAGAGATCACAGGCACCAACACCATGGGAGCATTCTCATTCTTAGTGTCAGTCCACAGCAAGATCAGCAGCTGCTAAGGTTTGTCCTGATGTTTGCAAGACATGTCCCTCCTGCTGCTTCTCCCAGTGGAGATGGCTTTGCCAGGTCTACCAGCAAGTCCTCTGCAGTGCTTGGAGGTAACAAGGCTCTTGTTCAGGCAGGAGCATCACAGTGTAAGAGTCACATGGGGTTATCTCTCATTAATTGTGACCAGTTCATTCCTGATGAAATACCCACGCAAGGATGGAAGCTTGTGTTTGGGATGGAACTGCTGACATCGGTTTTCTGCATGTCTCCTGTCTCCCCTCCATGTTAGCAATTCACATCCTGGCATCTTTACCCGGATTCTGTCCCTCTCTGTGCCTCAGGCCACATGGAATGGAACAAAGCACCTGGTCCTGCCCTTCTGGGCAACAATTTGGAGAGCACACAGACCCTTCTCTGCTGCTGGGTGCTGCCAATTCCTAGGCCAGCCTTGCTGTTCTGGCACAGCAGACAAGACAGTGCTTTCTTTTTCCTCTGGGCTTTTATTCTGCCACAGTGCTATATGTGGGATTTCACTGGCATCAAAAAAGCATGAATGTGGTAAGACTTCTGCATATAGAGCAGCAGTGCTTCTAAACACCATGCCTAACCTGTTTTTTAAACATCCAGAGACTGTTCTGTTGCCTCCCTAGGGAGACAATTCCACTTCCCATCTGCTTTTTATAGCTGTGACTCTCATCCTGATATTTAACCTTAACTATTCTTTCTTTTGGTGTAGATTATTGCTTTTTCTAACACTATCTGTTGTGACTGTGAGTAATTCCTGTGCTCAGTTTACACTATGATAGGCTGTAGTTGTATATCTAGCATTGATTCTGTTCTAGTCTGTCTTTGTCTTCCAATCCTCTAGTCTCTTTTTTATTACTAATTTTGAATTTTTTTGCTACCCTTATTCACTCATTTATGAGGAACCTAAATTACAAAGTCATTCGATGCTTTGGAAACAGGAGCCAGTACAGATGCAGACCCCTTAACCTTATCTCTGCCTCAGCTGCTTGCCAGTAAAATGGAAATAAAGAGCATTTCTCCACCTAGTTGAGATGGGGAGAGGGCAGCACATGGGAATCATGGCAAGGCACAAATGTGTTGCTGTGATGAAGGTCGTGTAAGTACATTGTGGAGTACTCAGTGGTGCTGGTGCCCCAGCTGCACAGTGCTGCACATGATCTCCTTAGGTTTGCTTAGCCTTTGTGCAGGAGTGAAACGAGATAATTACAAAGTGGAAGGAATAATAACTTTGTATTGTTACCATAACCACTGAGGTATTAGACCCCGATAGCAGCGTGATTATCTCAGACACAATAGTAAGGTGATTATTAATAATACTAAAGGACTTACTACTTAGCCTGCAATTTTTGCATCATTTCTTTAAAAACCCCTATCTGTTCCATCAGCCCCAAGCCTGTGTGAAGTTGGTGTGAGTTGTTGCCTCCTTGTTATCTGTTTTTCAGTGATGAGAAAATGAAACAGGAAAACCCCCATGAGACCCAATTTGCAAATTCAGGGACCTAAGCACCAAGGTAGCTTTGTGTGCATCATTTGTCTTTCTGCAGCAGAACTACTGCGGACAGGCTGGCAGGTGAGACTCTAGTAGCTCAGGTATTTAAAGATCTGTAGTCCTTTGCTCCCTTCAGTTCCAGCTAGAAACAGTTCCCTTGTTTTTCTTGTCACCAGGGATTGTTTCAGAAATGTGGTATTTTTATGCTCAAGTTAGCACATGTACATACAGACCCTGGATTTAAGGTGCAGGTGTTGCATCTGCAGGGATTTGGGTGTCTCATTGTGTTAGGATAAGCTGGAGGGACATGATGCAGCACACCAGGAGCCCTCCTGCTCCAGAGCCAGCCACTGAGGTATCTGCAGTGGGTTTTGAAGACAGAGATTCAAGAGGTGACAGAGAATTTTTTCATGCAGTTGAGATGTAAACCTGGTTTTGATGTGACCAAGCCACATCTCAGCAAGACCACTTCTTGCACATACTCTGAGCAGCAAATACTGTAGCAGCTCTAAGGAGTAAACAAGTGTTGGGTTTCTTTTTCCCCCTAAGAAAATTATTTTCAAGGGCAAAAAGCTTCTGCATATCATCTCTGGAGAAAGGAGACCCAGCATATGGAGCTGGCCTTTGTCAGTTCTTGAAGGAGTTTGTGAAACCTTTCAGCTTGGGAATGTTTGAGCTTGGAACCCAACAGTGGTGTGAGGCCTTCTTTCATTGATATCCCAGAGCTGTGCTACAGGGCAGTGTGACAGGGAGAACCACCCCTGACGTTTTTGACAGCGTATGTTTTAAGGTGTAAAGAGGTATTTTTGCCATCTGGAATGGAAGCCAAGAGAAACTAAAGGGGCACAAAAATAACCCATAACCCACGCCACAGCAGAGTTGAGGAAAGCTGCTACTGATATATTCTCCTGAGCTCTCAGCAGCCTGTAATTATGAATTGGCTTACAGCTAAGATATTGATGGATATCACTCAAGAAGGAAAATGAGAATGTCTAGATTTTTTTTTACAGTGAACCTGTACTGAACTCTGTGTGACTCTCCTCCTATTTATAACCCTGTGTGAAGTTCAAGGAAACTTGTCCTGGAGGTTTCCCATGAGAGGGAACTGTGTTTTTACCTGACTAAAGCTCTCTGGATATTTTCCCATTTTTTATTTGATCTAAGTGTGAACTTTCTCCACCCTCTGCCCCTCCTTCCCTTCTGGAGTGGTTTAGAGAGGTTGATTGCAGCCAGGATTACACAAGAGATGCCAGTTGCACACATGTTTTGCATAACTGTGCTGTGTTGATTTCAGACAGGGTGCCCCGAGTTCCCTCCCTGCCTTGCAACAGCGAGTCGAGATCTCTATCTTCATTCCTGAAGCTGGAGAAATGCTGGTGAGGCCCTGACTATTGAACCTTTGACAAAGAGCACCTGGATGGGACAGAGCTATCCCTGTGGAAGAGCCTCTACTCAGAATTTGTTTGGGCTCTTTGTATCAAAGGTGCAAGAGGTACTGCCACTGGGAAGGGCTGCAAGTGATCTGTGCCAGCTGCTCTGTGTTAAGGGAATGTGCTCCCCGAGCACATGTTCTTTCCTTCTATTCCAGCAAGAGGCATAAATGTTCTCATGTGCTCTGAGACAGCCAAGGACCTCCCCTGGGGAGAATCCTGACTGGAAAATTAAGACAGGCTCATCCCAGTGCTCATTTTGGGACTAGTTCAATGTGGCTTTTATCTTTAGAAGCAGTGAGGTCTGCTTGATTTCAATGAGAATTAGGGGCTTTGACAGCCTAAACCCTAGCCTGCGTTCTGGTTCCTTTTGCCAGGAAATAGGTAGATACTTTCTTCCTCCTGCCTCATTTATTTGGAGTACAAGTCAAGACCAAACTGGATGGGGTTTTGAGCAACCTGGTCTAGTGAAAGATGTCCCTGCCCATGTGGCATGGGGGTTGGAATGGGATGATTTTCCATCCCAAATCATTCTGTGATTCTGTGACAACAGCACAGGGTCCCCCTCAGCCAAACAGAGCTGGGGCTGGTCCTAACAGGTGTTGCCTCGTGGGACAGAGCTGGCCTCACAGGTAGCCAGAGCCCAGATGATTTAAGGGCTTCAAGGTCTTTCTAAAAAAGAAATCACATGCAAAAAATACACTGCGGAGAATCTGATGTTGAGATTTTTATGTAGCAAAGTGACATGGGCCATAGACTCTCTCTCACTTGGATACCCTTCATGTGCCTGCTTTTTGCTTGTTTCCTTGGAGACAGTGTCTTGTCTGAGAGCAGTTAGCCTTGGCTAGGAAAGGCCTGACATTTCTGGTTTGTGGGATAAAGCTGTGCTGATGAATTTTCCAACAACCACAGAGGCAGGATTTGGTACAGACATAAGCAGTTCTGAGCAGGGTTATCATGTGGGCTTCTCTCATACCTCTCTGGGGACACCCCTGAAGTCCCTGGTGTGAGAGCAGGGTTCAAAGATCCTCGAGGAGAGCCCAGCGATCCCTGTCCCTCAGGTATCAGAAACGTTTGACAAATTTCTCCCTTCCCTTTCCTTCTTCCAAAGAGCTGAGTCAGCTGGACTGGCATGTCTGGAACTCTGTGGCACCGGAGCAGGCAGTCTGCCAGCAGCATTACACACTGCATCCAAGGGAACACGTCACTCCTCTCTCTCTCTTTTTTTTTTTTCCCTTTNAAAGCCGCGGTGGCGGCGCGGCCGGGCCGGTGCGGGACACGTGAGGCGGCGGCGCGCTCTGCCGCCGCTGCCCCGGCTGCCGTGCTGCTCGTGTTTTATCTGGCCGACCGCCAGCCCCCCATCGCCGGGTTTTCGCTCTGCCTCCTCCTCTCTCTCTCTTTTTTTTTTTTTCCCTTTGCAATCCCCACCCTCTCCCTTTTATTTTTCCTTGTTGATCCGTGTAGGTGAGTCAGAGAAACCTGCTCATCCACAGCCTGTTCCTTCTTGCCAAATCCTGGAGCAGCACTCCCAGTTCTTGTTGGGTGTCAGGAATAGGTTATGAAAACAAAAACTGATGCAGTCAGTGTACTGGGTATGGAGCCCATAGTGTAAATGCACACTGAATGTGCCACTTAGAATGGCTTCCTGACAGAGTGATACCTTTTATAGGAGACACCTTATTCTGTGATTCATATATAATATTAGTTTTATTCCTATAAAACACCAGGATGGAGCAGGGAGATTATTTAAGGCATAAATTGGAGAACATTTGGGGAGAAAATCCATCTTAATTCTGAATTTTGAAGCAACAGAAGAATGGAAAATGTCAAGTAGGAAAACAGGTAGTTCATGGAAGTGGTTTTGACTGATGTTTTGGTATCAATTGTAGTTCTGTTAATCTAAAGAAATTCCATGGATATTGCCACATTTCCTCAGGGTGTGCACTGTTGATGAGTTTCTGAGCCCAGGAATTCAAACATCATGAATCTGGGTTCCTATATCAGATACTTACAAATAAGAACACAAGGTGATAAATTGACCTTTTTATTTACCTTACAATATTTATTTCATGAGTGGGAAGGGAGTGAGTGAGCAAACACGCAAGGTAACTTTTCCTCTTTGGTCAGCTGACTCCAGGAACCGGGTGTCTAACTTGGAGTGAAATTGCCGGTGTTGGTAATGCTGTAGGGCCAGGTGTCTCTCCATAGCTACATTTCCATCAGGCAGCATCAAACCTTGATTTTTGGCATCTTGGGTTGGAATGAAGCTGTTCAGCTGCAAAGGATAGATCATTCACCAGGAAAAGTGCTTTGTTGGACTTCTATGTGCCATAGTAAAATGTCCGTGTTAGCTATATTGTGAAAAATGTATCCATTATGTTCATATGGTCTTCTACAAGCAGCAAGTTTGTTCCAAGAGCTAAAAATGAGCCAACTTTGAGAGGCTGCAAGTACAGTTCTGGCTGAGAAGCACAAGATTTCTGCCTTGATCAGCATGAAGTGCTGGAGTGCAGGTCCTGGGACAGGATCACACCGTGGTGAAGAGAAGGGAAAGGCCATTTTGTGTCAGATGATCAAAAGGACTTTGTGTCAGGTCACCACGATGACTCTTGGTGAGATACAGTCATTTCTCTGAGTTCCAGCCCAAGAGAAGGGGAGAGGAAGGTTTACTGCCCAGCCACCTTCTGCAGAGGAGGAACCCAGAGGGCCAACAAAAAGGGACTTGACAAAGGCAAGACATCAGTGTCACAGGTGGGAATGAACCCAAGACGTTCTAAATTCCCATCTGCTGACTCAGTTACAAGACTTTCTACACAAATTAAAAGAATAGATGTAAAAAAAAGATAAAAGATTTTTTTTTCCTTCCAAGTATTGAGGAACAAGAAAAATTACATCTTTTCACTCTTGATCCAGACTTCTGGGTGAAATCACCTATTTCAAAGAGCTTAGTGTAGCCTTCAGTGTGATTTTTTTTTTTTTTTCATCAGGGAATATAGTTAAGTATATTCAGAGTTTCCTAAATTCCCTGTTTTTATAGGAAACCACTTAGAGAGCTGTTTTCTGTTGTTCAGCTTTTCTGTCTTTACTTTCAGCCTAAGCAGTTGCTTTTTCTTCCCTTCTTTTCTTTTTCTTCCTCTTGGTTTAATTTCACACCCATATTTAATTCCCTTACTTTTTTTTCAACCTCTCTTTCAGTCACAATTAGTTTCTGAATCTATCCAGGACTTGTAGTGCAAAGCTAATTGCACCAAAAAGGAAACATCCTAAACCCCCAAATCTTTCCTTCCTTTCTGCTTTTCTACTCATTCTCTCTACTGAACAAACCAAAAAAATCCTGGGTATTAGAGAAGTACTCTGAAAATGTTTGGTTTTATTTTTTGTATTGAAACAAACAACAAACAACCCCATCCCCCCCCAAAAAAACCGTCAAACAAACAACAGCAACAACAAAAACTAGGAAAAATATAGAGATTAACAGGTATTGCAAAATTTTATTACCTAGAAAAGATTAATCTAGCTTCAATATCAGACCTAGATACTTGATGTAGAGGTTTGTGCTAGAACAGAAGCTCAGAGTCCTCTCTTAAAGGACCCCATCATCCTTTAAAGGATACCTTTACTGTTAATTTTGCTGTGCTGAGATGTGTTTTTACAAAATGCTCGTTATTTCTTCCTGCCAAATACTGTGGTTAATTTTGACTGTGAAGCAGTAAAGACCACTGGTGTAGGTGAGAAAAGTCCCACCTTTATTTTGAGCTGCTCTGCATTGTTGGTGATAAACACACATGTTGTGAGGCAGAGAGCAGGAGCAGGGGATGGGAAGGCTGCACAGGTGGAAGGAGACAGTCAGCTCTCCTGCTGTTTGACCTCATTTGACACTGGTGCAAGACATGGCAAAACTGCATGCCTGAACAGCAGATCTTGATGAGGGTGACACGAAGGCATGGGCCACACTGATTCCTGGGCAGTTAGAAAAGTGTGAATGACAATTTTCATGTCCCAAAGGAGCCCATTAGTTTCACAGCCTGACCTGCTTTGGAACATTTTTTTCAATGTTGGCCTTGATCAAAATAAGTGAAAACTCCCAACATCAGTGGTTAGGAAAAGAAGAGGAGCTGTCAGTATTACTCTTCCCAAGTTGCTGTTATCTTCATGACAGCTTGGTCTTAATTGTCTGTTTCCAAAACTTTGTTTCTGACAGTGACAAGAAAAGGGAAAACTTACAGGAAGGGAGTGTGTTCTTCCTACCTGCTAATACAAGACATAAAACTGAAAGGTGCCAGGTGCTAAAAGATGCTTTTTCTCACACAGGAGCATGTAGGTGGAACAGGGGAAATCATTGCCACGGGATGAGAAGAAATGAGTTATAGGGCTTGCTCAGTGATTTTATGCAGGAGAAAAGTTACTTAGTGTTATAGTGAAAACTAAACATGGTGTCTCTCTATCTCCTGTTGTTTATATAGTATAGAATACCTGGTAGCACTCTGGCACTGCCTGCTCCAAATAATTCTTAGATTCTGTTGGCTTTGTAATGCCCAGGGGCTTCTGCAGGATATGCAGAGGGGCTGCACTTGGAATAAATGCAAACTGCACACAGCTGACATGAATTGGCTTCCATAGAGAAATCTGGCCCAAAGAGGAAACAAAAACCCCCAAACAAAAGCTCTTGTGAAGGGAGTGTTTGTCCAGCAGCATTCCTGATCTGCACTGTGGTGCCCACACCCTGCGCTGCCCCTGGGAGCTGTTCCTCCCCTCCTGCAGTGGAAGCTGGGCTTGCGATGGATGACGTGTGGATCTCCAGGCACTTCCTGACATTCCTGCTGAGCTGTGCCACTGACAGGGAGCACACAGGACAGGGCAGAGAGGAACAACAGGCCAACCTAAACTTGTTTTCATTTTACCTGCTCGCTCTGTTGCTGGGGCAGGGTTAAAATGAAGAGAAGCCAACAAGCGCATTTTGGAAGGTTTGCCTCGTGAACCAATTAACACTCCACTTATCAAGTCAACTTTATATAATGTTAAAGGTCTGAAGTGGAGTGGAAAGTCACAGAGTTAAGGTTTAACCTCTTTCTTCAGCCTGTTCCCACCCACATCCTGATAGCATGGAGACGTTGCAGGTTGGACTTTCCAAAGTCACTTCTTTTATTCCTTGGAAGGCCTCTACCCCTTTTAAAAGTTAGTGATGATAAACCTGGCTGCTTGTAAGTCACTTTGAAGCCAAGCAGGTGATAAAACACCAGTTATTTTGTGGACTTCCTGGTTTGTGTTAGTTCATCTCAGCACCAGAGTGCAATCTAAACAGAGTCCTTTTCTAATATTATTTAATCATGTCAGAATCCATGTAGAATTCCTAGCAGCCCCACCAGTGCTGGTGTTCTGGACCTTCTGGGACATGTTGGTGTGGGACTTGGACAGTGCATCCAGGTCAGTGGCCTCACAGCATTAAGCGCAGAACATTTGCGCTTGAAACTTTCAAATATGTGGGGAGGGAAATCAGAATGTTTCATTGGCATTAATGTAAACTAAAAATTGTGTGTCAGGTTCCTTTTGCCAGATGTGAATGAAGGAAACAGTTAAACCATGAGAAATACATGAGGAGAGCTTCTGTGTAGTATAATATATATTTCTTGAGACATAGAATTGGTGCACATACCCATGAATTTCGTCTCTTTCAAAACTAAATGCAACAGTATTGTCCCTATCTGTGTTTTCCTTGATTTGGTGCGTAATTTATTTGCATGTTTTCACATAGACAGGTACATTTTCCTTTGTTTTTTTGCACATACACAGATACAACATACAAATCTGCAAAGTGAACAGGTGCTGCATCTTCTGTGCTGCAAAGGAGAAAAATGAGGTGTAAGACTCTTGCTATTTCTTGGTTTGCATGGGTGCTGCGAGATTGTGGCAGGAGCTGCGTGAATATTTGGACAATTTGGAAGATTTCAGTAATTCTGTGGCTGTGCCAATGAAACAGGAGTTTGTTTGTTTGTTTATTTGTTTAACTTCTGGCACAGAAAGGGCACCTATTTATTTATAACCCTGATGGCAGATTGAAACATTGTTTTATCTGTAAAATTCTGCAGATTAGTTAATAAGTAAATACAGTCTAATGAATCATATAACACAGCCACTAATAGCTGCAAAATAAATTGAAACATCTATTCAAGTAATAACAGGCTGCAGGCAGAACCTCTTGAAGATACAGATAAGGACCCAGCCCCTTAAATGCTGTACCTGAGCACTGATATTTACAGATTTACTCTGGATTCTGGCTGTGTGGTCCATATAGATAGGGTATGGATAGGAAAAGTTTCTCTTGACTAGTGCATTTGCTTCTAGCTAAGCTGTAGCATGGATGAAGTCCTCAGGGTTTATGTATAATCTGGTGTTCAGCACTGCTTATTGTGGCATATTGAGGGAGAACTGAACACGGGTACAGTACTCACTGCTTGCTGCTTATTTGACAGTGCTGTAAACAACTGGCAGGTGGATGCAGGTGTCAAGCTGCTGCTTTGTGCCCTGGAGGTGTTTATAGCAGAAGCAGGCGTGCCTAGAGAACCCCAGGGTTGGAGGTGTGATGTTTTGCCATTGTTTCACTGGGTGCTGATGTCCCACAAATATCCAGCTGGGTTTCACTGCCAGCTGTCATAGGACATGGTAGCTGTTGACAGAAATCACTTATTATTGACTGCCACTGTGCAAAAAGTCAGGACAGGCTGCTTGTCGTTTGCTGAGAACCTCACAAAATGTTGAACAGCCACGTATATATCAGTTACAATTGATAATAATGTTGACTGAGAGGCATTGGGCCACGAGGTCATGAAGTCAGTCGAGTGCTCTGTTGCGAGCTCCAAGTCAAGACCTGTATGAAGGCTTCTCCTGTTGTCCTGCTACATTTTGAGTTTTGAACCTTTTGAGGTGTCCTGGAACCTTATTAAGCCCAAGTCTACTTGTGTGATCTTCTGTACCGCCTGATCTGGTGGACCCAGCCCTTTACCACATGGCCTCATGAACCCTAATACTTGGCCCAAAATATGTTCATCTAAAAGGTCCTTGTGAAATGGAGACATCAGAATTCTGTGAGGTCCAGAAACGTATCTGCATCCATTGAAACATACCCCAGGTACTGCTGCCTGTTCTTGGACTGGGAAGATTAAAAAATTAATGTGAAGTTTTCATCATGTGACTAGAGATTTTGTTCTTTCTGAAAATTAGATTGCTTTAAGATGTCACAGGTTGGGCCCTCAGGAGAGGATGCACTTGACACTGTGTGTCTCCAGTCCATGTGTTTGTGTGCTCTAACCTTTATTTCAGATGTTTACACATTGTGACTTCTGCATGCAGGCTGTCTTGGACAATCTTGGGCTAGCTGTGGGACTTGACCTTATTTCTGAAGTCCAGTATGGATGAGTATTGTGTGTGTGTGTAATCTCACAGGCAAAAAAAAAAGCAAAAAAGGCAACGCATCAAAGAGCCCCCGTGAATTTCAATTAACACATTTACAGTCATTAAGCACAGCAGTGAGATACAGCTTCAGAGTGGGAGGCAGTTCCCTTTGCAAAGCGACGTGCTGCTCAGAGCCAGCATGGGCTTAGGTCTCACTCTAATTTTTTTGTGATTAGTTCGTTCAGGGGTCTGTTATTCATGTAAATATTTTTATGTGTGAGACTTTGAGCCAGGCAGCTCTAGACAATCAGAGGTGCATTGTTTAATTACAGTAGTGAGGCACAGCCACTGTGTTGCATCTCCAGAGCCTCAGCCCTCCTGCTGCAGCTTCAGCTCTGCCTCTCTGGCTCTCAGAGCTGCATCCTTGCCACGTGGAGCTGGAGGTGGCAAGGACAACAGCAGCTGTTATTGCCACCTCCCTGCACTATTGCACCCTTCTTTTTTGTCCCATGTCAAATGTCATCAAGCTCGGGGCATTTGACATCCCCCTGTGCTCAGTTCCCCAGTCTGAAAGGACTCCATGCAGCACATGGCCTCACAATGCCACATGTTGTTTTATTTCTGATTTGATTTTGTTATTGTTCCTCTCTTCTGTGCCATCCTAAGTATCTCCTCCCGCTCTTTAATGTTCACTCCCATATCTAATATAATCATAGTGTATTATTAAGTCCTTAATTTCTCAGTAGAAGTACCAGTGCTATTTTTCTGTGTCTCCCTACTTGTGAGTGCTCCACAAAATTAGCCTCTGTGCATCTGGCAAAGTGCATGAGTTCATTTACATGCTGTGAAGAAGGGAATTATTACCTTAATCATACGTATGAATAATTGAAGCCCAGGAAATCAGAATAACTTGCCTGCAGTCACAAATTTGTAGTGTAACCAAGAGTTGAACTGTACGCTCCCTAGTCCCAACCCAGTGCCTTAAATCACATTTCCTACCTCTGTGTTAAAGCTGATTTTGCTCTGATAAGTCCCATTCAAGGCGAAGGGCTGCTTTGTAGGCACTGTGTGACTGCAGAACAGTTCCCTTCACTTAGACACCTTCCAGTTTGAGGGAACAATTAGTGAATTAATAAAAGTTATGATTATGATGGGGGACTCACTGATATGTTGAGATGCTCAAATGCATCCAGGAAAGGGCAACAAGGCTGGTGAAGGATCTGGAACACAAGACCTGTGGAGGAGTGGGTGAAGGAGCTGCGGTTGTTTAGCCTGGAGAAAAGGAGGCTCAGGGGAGACCTAATTGCTCTCTAGAACTCCCTGAAAGGTGGTTGTGGTCAGGTGGGGATTGGTCTCATCTCTTGGGCAACCACTGATAGGACAAGAGGACACAGCCTTAAGCTGTGCCAGGGGAAGTTCAGGCTGGACATTAGGAAAAAAGTTCTTCACAGAAAGAGTTATTGGGCATTGGAATGGGTTGCCCAGGGAGGTGGTGGAGTCACTGTCCCTGGAGGTGTTTAAAAAAAGACTGGATGTGGCAATCAGTACCATGGTTTAGTTGATAAGGTGGTGTTAGGTCATAGGTTGGACTTGAAGATCTCGAAGGTCTTTTCCAACCTAGCTCGTTCTGTGATTCTGTGAAGTATCGGCTCAGAAGAACATTTTAACTTTAACACTGCTCCAGGAAGCCTCATACTGATGTTTGCTCCAGCTCTGGGGCGCTGGGGCTGAGCAGGAGTTCAGATTTTACGGAAGTAAGTCCCACTCAGTGCACTGCTGTCAGAGTCTCTCTTGGTCTGAGCCAAAAGTAGCTGTGTTAGATGGCCATGCAGTGCAAAAATCCTGGCTGGCTCTACTTCCACGGTCTGGCCAGGGCAATAGAGCAGAAGTAATGGAAATCTGGGGCAAGCCTCTGCTCCTTGGACTGGGCCAGCCCACGTCACACTGGCAGCCATGCCCAGCCCTGCCCAGCCCTGCCCGAGCACGACGTGTGAGTGCTCGAGCTGTGGCCATGGACACGAGCCAATGGACAGGGAGGAATTCTGCTCTGCTTTGCTTCAGAGGACAATGTGCTGCCCAAAACAGGGAGTGTAGAGTCAGTGCTCTTAAGGGAGGCAGGATTTTAGCTCTGTGAAGTGCATTGCAGTTCTGAACCCATTCCATAAGCCTTTCTGGCTTTATCTGCTTATGGCAAGGTGGTACCTGGGATGCCTTGTTGTTTCCCTTTGACTTACTTTATATTCTGCTATTCACTCCCATCTCTTGTGAGAGCAAAATGCTCTGTGAATGCCTTCAGGGCTCTTTCTCTTTCACTGACCTTTTTTTATGACTGTAAAGAAGTTCCTTAGGTCCAAGTCTGCTTTCTGTCTTGAATATTGACCTTAGAGTTACACCATCTCATTGTCACTGCACGCAGACTTCCCAGTTATCAAAGTTCACCCACAGGACTCAAAGTATTCCAAACTCAGAAACACCTTGCTTTTATGTCCTCCTCCTCTTTCCCCTCCTCCCTCCACATGAGCATTTTAATTTCACAAGCAAAATCCATTTTGCTGTGAATTTCGATGAGTGGTTCACCTGTTTCCAGGGTAAAAATTGTATTTCAAATTTAAATGTCTTTTTCACTGTGACTGTCATAATATTTTCCATTTGAGGCTGAGATTCCACCGTGGGTTTTCTGTGCCATGTTGTCATCTGTCCAAATCTAAGCTTAAATGTGTGGAAATTCTGACATTTCAGTAAGAAATATAAAGTGGGTTTTTTATGTTCTTCAAGTTGGCTGTTTCATAGGTGTGGCCACTGGGTTTTGCCCAGCACTCTGGTCTTTCCCAGTTCAACAATAGATCGAAGATTTCTCAAGTTTTTTGGGCTTGCTTGCATTGACTGCGCCGTGTCATTTTTGTGAGAGTAAGTGACGGTGATTTTTTATCTGATTGTTGATCCTGAAAAGCTGATAACTGAATAATTACCCCAAACCAGGCATTTCCAGCCTGACTTTGCTTGGCAAGAGATGGTTGTGTGTGATGCTGAATGTGGTGTCCGTGCACGTGCGGATCTTGGAGAAGGCAGCTTCAAATCAAGCAAACTTGGAGTGGTTTCACAGTGAAAATGGCTCTGAGGTAGAAGGAGCCATTCTTCTCTGTGGTAGAAACTGTGTCTTCAGTTTGGAGAGGCGTTTCTTTGGGTTTTGAGAGGGGTTTGGTAGATGTAGTGCTGTTGGACTCCTTCCCCTCAAGTCGATGCCCTTTAGTCAGAGACTGCTTATGCCCAGTAGTCTGAGCTACATGTTTTGGGGGCAAATTTTGAATGTCGCTGTTTACCTACACTCAAGTATTTGACAAAGGCTGAAATATTTTTCGTCAGTCATGTGGTTTCATGTCAGGTTGTTATGTGGAACAAAGTATGCTGTTGAGATTATCACTGAAATTGAATTCTCTAAAAGGCTTTTGCAGCTTCCTATCAGGTAATATGAAATACATAGAAATGTACACCCACTGGCAACATTCACTTCCATTTTTCTTTTTTTTTTTTTTTGTCATTAACTTCTTTGAGAATACAAGGGGATATTTGCAGCTCTTTCAGTGGCTTGACATTTGTCACAATGATACAATTTCTAAAATGTTGACTGTAATTGCTGCCTCAGCTCACTGAACCTCTTAGCAAACGGGCTGTGAGAATTGCTGGTGACACAAACTCCTGCTCTCAGAACTGGTTCCATTGTGGTCTGACCTGATCAATTGCTCTTTAACACAAGTCCAAGTCACTCTGTGTGATTTTGTAGTGTAAATCTCTGTGTAATTTTATAGTGTAATATTTTACACCTTTAGGGCTATGAGGTGATTGCATCTCTAGAGCCAGGGGGGACAGAGTTGGGAAATGAACCCAAGGGAGTTGTGCTTGATACTGCTCAACTGGTGCTCACAAGCTTCATTCTTTGCAGCTGTGTATTAAGCAACATGACCAACACTTGCCACATGTTGTTTATTCTCTTATCTTTCCCCCAGAGAAGGGAAAGTGTGTACAGGGCCTATTCCTTTCCTTGAGGAATTATATTCCTCAAATCCCATATTGCCTGTAGAAATCATGTCTTTATCATTAACTTTTATCCTCTCTATTAACCTTCAAATTTGATGGAATTTGGGTAGCTGACTGTCCGAGATATCATTGGAAAAGCTCTGCCATGTTGTGTGTGAATAGTTACTAAAATGGTTGCAATGCAGGGAGCAACCATTTGAAGAGGTCTAATAAAACCTCTTTTTGACTGTTATTTATTAATTTTTTGTAATATGAGCTTGTAGCTGAATATTTCTCTCTGTGTTAAATGATAATAATGTAATTAATTGTAGCTGCCTAAAATAGCTGCAAGCAATCACCCCTTTTCCTTGTGTCTTAGAGTTTACCTAAGTTGCTTGATAGCTTAGTGTAGCCAAACTGGGTGGGCTAATTCAGCCCTGCTTCAGCTCAGTTAATATAATTCCTTCCATTGCACTGGATTTTTTTATTAGACACCACATTAGCTTCTAATGAAGGTGTCAGACTGACAGACATTGATGCCATCTAGATGCACAATGGAGCATTGTAATGGTGATTATAGAAGCCTCTCCATCCAGGGGAGCCTCTGGTGTGTTTTCCTATAGGTGCCTCCAGAATGAACTGGCTGGTTTATGTTTAAGAGCTGGGGCTCGATCCACATCGTTCACATCAAGGGCAATTATTCTGGGAATGATAATGAGTCTCACGCTGGGCCTCCACTGAGAATTCCATTACCAGCATCAGTTATGGCAACAGTGTAAGCAAGTGAGCAAACTAAATTGAGGGCCGCAACAACTCTTTGGTCTAAGACACACTTTCTTGAGGATAAGCCTTGTCTCGAAACAAAGAAATCCACAGTTTGGATACTTACTAAAAGCAGGGGTTTTTTTTTTCCCTTGCTGGAGAACTTGGTTGTGCCACTAAAATGTGCATACAGACTTTTTGGGAAAACCTGAAAGTTCCTGCAAACATGTTCTTTTCATCAAATTCCTTTTTTCATGTTTGAGCCCTCTGCCCAGCTTATTCTTGGCTGTGCCTGTCCCCCCACAGCTTCCCTGTGTTCCTCCATCCCAGTGGTGACGATGCAGTTTGGCTGCAATTAGTGCAGCTCAGATTTCATTAAGTAAATGACTGTGAAAAGCTTTCAATATTGGGACAAACCCAATAGAAACATGTCGATTACCCAACAGAGGATGTTCTCAATTTCTTTGGCCAGAAACTAAAATTCTTACCTAAGATTTTCAAAACTCTGGAAGAAGTTTGACCTTCCCCTTCCCTCAGCCAGCTCTGAAGTTTGCGGCCGATGGTGTTTTACTAGACTTGCAGCACTGACTTAATAGCTCTTTAGTTATTAGAGGATAAATGTTCATGTTCTACAAGTTTAAATTATATTAAAAGCCTTTATTAGCACCACTTGGCAAAATACCTTCTGGCTAGCTTTCTGGCCTTGGGCTAGGCCATTCTTGTGGTTTCTTAATGACATGCTATGAAATGGATATAATTTATGAGAATTTGGTGCCAGGTTTTGCGTGTATTAAGAAGCATTTGCCGTTTGTGCTTAATGTTGCTGAGCAAAATGAAAAAGATTAAAAACTTGACTTACGTCTTGCATTCATCTGGCTTGATTTTCATTGTACGTGGCCTTCTGTATTTTTATGTATATGTATTTATACTATATATTTTTTTATGTTATCTGGTCTCTGAATTACTGGTGCTTGTTCAGTTCTGGCACATATCAGTGCTGTTACCAAAGTTACTTTCAATTTATTTTCCAACCCTCCCTGAGTAATTTTGGCAAAGTATTCTCAATGAAAGAGCTCTGAGCCACGTAATAGATTTCCCCACAGCTGGGAGAAAAATTAGGCCACTGGGGCAGCTCATTTTTGTGACGGCAAGTGTGCCATGGGCCAAAGGCCTCAGAAGTTTCTTTCCCACGAGACTTGGTGCTGGGGTGTGATTCAGCTGGTTGGTATTTTCCCCCTCTCAGCATCTGTTTATTTGCTTTGCCACCAAGGCCGCCTCCTTTCCCTTCTGCAGATACAGCGCCAGTGTGAAAAACGGATGGGGCAAAGCACCTGGCGGGTGGGAGGAGGCGTGTGCGGTGGGAAAACGGGCCTGGGAGAAAGACCTGGGGCTCGAGTAACCTTTCTTAGGTGTGTTTCCATCACAAGAGTTGTTTGTGGCGGAGGCATGAGCTTTGGTGATCGCAGAAGCGGGCTGCCGTGGATCTGACCCGATGCTCTCATTCTTTCCGCAGTGGGGAAGCCTCACAAGTGCAACTACTGCGGCCGGAGCTACAAGCAGCGCAGTTCTCTGGAGGAGCACAAGGAACGCTGCCACAACTACCTGCAGAATGTCAGTCTGGAGGCTGCTGGGCAGGTCATGAGTCACCATGGTGGGTGCAAACCGCCTCCGGAGCTCCCTTGGACTTGGAGCGGCTCGTGCGGGTTTCTTTCCATCGCTTTTTCTCTCTTCCTTTCGTCTTTGCGTCGCTTCTGTCTTAGAGATTGCTTACACTCGGAGAGGCAGGAGGAGAAAAAAAAGATGGGCTGAAATCCTCACTCTGTCCAGTTTAACAGCCCTATTTGTGCTTATTTTGTTTAAGTATTTCACTTTTTAGTATGTGTACATATGCAGACATGAAAATAAAGCCAAGTCACCTGTTCAAAATTACCCAAAAAGTCATGTCATAGAACCATAGAATGGTTTGGGTAGGAAGGCTCCTTAAAGACCTTCCAGTTCCAACCCCCTGCCATGAACAGGGACATATTACAATACACCAGGTTGCTCCAAGCCCCATCCAATCTGGCCTTGGGCACTCCCAGAAATGGGGCAGCCACAGCTTCTCTGAGCAACCTGTGCCAGGGCCTCACCACCCTCACAGGGAGGAATTTCTTCACAATGTCCCATCTATCCCTGCCCTCTGGCAGTGGGAAGCCATTCTCCTTTGTCCTGTCCCTCCATCCCTTGTTCCAAGTCCCTCTCCAGCTCTTCTGGAGCCCCTTTAGGCACTGGAAGGACTCTGAGGTCTCCCTGCAGCCTTCTCCTCTCCAGGTGAACACCCCCAGCTCTCCCAGCCTGTCCCAGAGCAGAGGAGCTCCAGCCCTTGGAGCATCTCCAAGGCTTCCTCTGGACTCACTCTAACACTCCAACAGCTCCATGCCCTTCTTATGCTGGGAGTCACAGCCATGTATAAAATGTATGATTCTCTTCCCCTTCCTTTCTGATAGTGAGTGATAATTAGAAAAGATAAGGATGGCAGAGGTATTCAGAAGTCATTTTTTTTTTACCCTCTGTAATACTATCTTATGCCTCCAAAAAAGGCAGGGATGGATGTAAAAATCTCTAGAGCAGAATGGAAAAAATCTCTAGGGCAGAATGGAATTCAATAGTGTTGTAAAAAGCAATTGTAACAAAAAAAAATGTTTGTATGCATTTACATTTGCTGGTATTAATATGTTAACTAACACTGCATGTGTTAATATACATAAGGTCTGAAGATTGCCAAAAAGATTGTTGAAAGCAAGAAATGTCAAACTCTGTGAATTTGTTTTCAGAAATTTCTGGAGCTATTAGTATGGATAATGAGCATAATGTCTCAGACTGCAGGGTTGAAGGCTTATCTGTAGCACTAAATGCTAAATGGTAGCTGTCCAAAAACAGTTACAATTTTATTCAAAATTAGTGTCTCACAAGCTCTTCTAAAACTGAACTTCTTTTAACTTTTCAAAGTTGTCTTAAGATGTTTGATACTTGAAGACTTTAAATTTTTTTACTATTCAGAAAATATAAAAATGAAATGTTTTCCATTTTAATTTAAAATTGCCATATACCTACAAATACCAAAAAAGTTAGTTTGTGGGTAAATGAAAAGGCAAAAGAACACTTCCATTTTTTTTTTCCATTTTGCTTATCATGAGTGGAGACATAGGGCTTAATCTGGAAATAAATTCCATAAAATCATTTTTTAAACCCTGAAAATGCAAGCTGAAATAAAATCTATTCAGCATTGCTACTATAGGCTATATTTTGGTGACAGAAATCTCCAAATTTTTTAAAATAGTACTTTCCCATGACCAATTGTAGCCTATAAAGGCACATTAGACAGTTTTAGTACATGTTGCCAAAATATTCATACAGCTCTATTAAGTAATTGCTGTCTTTGTAGACACCCTGGAGACTAAAGTCAACATTTAAAATGTCATGGATGTTTTAAAGATATTGAGTGATTATGTGCCTGAGGTGGCTTTTTTCTGGTAAAAGTCAGTGAAAAGGCAGATTTCAGGGCTTTGCTCTGGAGGTACCTGTTGTCAGTTGGTCAGTTAGGTAGGAGTTGAAGCACTGAATTGGTTCCCAACGAAATACCCACTCCTTGTGCCTGTCTTGTTAACCAGGGAGGGATGCCTTCTGCCAGCCTTTCCTTAGGGAATTACAGGGGCCTGCCCACAGCTCTGACAGCCAGGATGTTTGAGATCCTGTGGTGGAGGAGCTTCCCAAATGCTGCTCAATGTCTGGTTTTATTAGACAGTTATTTGTTAAAATAATAAATTAAATTAATTAAAATTTCTGGGGAAATCTAAAGCTTTTTCTGAGCTGCCTAATGCCATGACAAGAAGGGTAAGTCCTTCACCTTGTCTGCCCAAAGAAGCTGCAGTGATTGACCTTGCATTGATTTTTCTACCACCTGAAGTTAAACCAGTGCAAATCCCACGTGGACAGTTCTTTTATTTACAGCCTGACTGACTTTGCTTGGGCTTAAAATAGAAGTGTTCACACAACCACTTCACTTTTCTCAACAAAATTAGCTTAAAGCAGCACTTTGAATTCAACCGGTGCCTCTTTCTCCTCCGGGCAAATATGTCTGTGCGTCCCCTGGTGAATGTTTCAGGGGATGTTTGATCCAGTGTCTTCATTCAGCTGTTTGGTGAGGGCACAGCGAGGACAGGCAGTGACAGGGAGCTCCAGATTCAGCTGGGACCAGTCAGAAATCTCAGCTCCCATCCCAGCATCACTCACAGCAGTGAAGCTCAGGGTGAGGGTCATGAGCACCAACCTGCAGAGGTCTGCAGCAAAGTCCTTTTTCCTGGGACTGTAAAGACAGCGGGGTAGAGTACAGAAATGGTTACTCAGCTTAATGTTAGGCCTTATATTAACCCTGAAAAAACTGTATTCATTTCCTTGTCTCCCATGTCACACATGGAAATGGTATTCCTGAGGATGACTAGAGTATGTTTTGGAGACTTTTATTTTGCATCCCACTGGGGTGAGCTTTCCTAACTCTCTTTCCAAATACTCGGTATTTTGTTTTTGCTGGGAATTTTGAAGCACTGGAGTGTGTTTTGGTGTGACTCCTGCTCACGACTTTACCATTGCACACAGAACAGGGAGACGTGGGGATTTTCTGATCCCTACCAGCATCCTGCTCCTCCTGATTTAACAACACCAGCATTGGCCAACACTAAGCATTGATCCAAATTATTTCTGCAGAGACTAATTGTTCCAGAAAACTGGAAGCAGCCCCTAGAGGGTTTGGATTTTTTTCAAGCATTGTGCTCAAGCCCATCAGTTTACAGGCAAGCTACAGACATCTACTTTGGTGCTTTCAATTATCTCTGTCTTGCAGATGGCTAGATCACCTGACTGAAGCCACAGGGGGAAACAAGAGAGAGGGGAGGAGGGCTAGTTTTTGGGGGGTGGGTAGGAATGTACAAATCCATGGGTCAAATCACTCCATCCTCTTGCAGGCTGCCAGTTGCTTGTCGAGCTGCCCCTCCTTGAGTTCCTGTTCTCTGCTCAGCAGGACAGGTGCTGCAAGAGAGATCCCATGATTTTGTTGTTGAAATTTTTCAGCTAAGCAGTGCTGGCTCTGGAAGGAGAAATCAGTCTGCAGTCTCCTAGCTCACAGTGTGTTGGGGGTGGCAAAAGGGACAGTTCCTGCATGCCAAGAACATGTCTTTTGCAGGAAAGAACAGGGAGAGATGTTGAAGGCTAGCTATGGTTTGCACCCAGTTATGTCGTCTTCTCCGCTACCACAAAGCCAAAAGTCCAGAGCAATTCTTCCAGGAATGGAGAAGGGTACTCTTTTCAGGAGAAGGAGAAAGAAGCCTAGCCCTAGGCTGTGTGAGCTCAAAGGCCAGCTCCACATAAAACACACAATGGCCTTGTGTCTTTCCCTCTTACATAGTTGCTTAAAACATCGTTAAAATGCTGGTCCCACAGGACACTTCCCACCAGGGTCCATGGGAATATTTCCTGTCATTTCTCTGCACACACACACTTCTTTTAAATAGCAATATTGTGAGCCTCAGAAAGGAAATTGAGGTTGATGGAGTAATACTAATTTATACCAGCTGAGACTTAGCCCAGTGTCTGGTGTCTGCACACAAAATATTTATCAGCAAAACACACACTGGGTAATTTTTTTGCTTCTCTTTTTTTCCCTATTCTTTCCTCACTGTACAGCATAAACTCTTTTAATAGTTCATGTGGTTTCTTACAAATTAAGAAGTAAAAAGTTAAAGATATTCACTGTGATTGAAAAAACAATGTCTTCAGGAAAAGAAAGACTGTTCTGAAGGCTATCCAAGTTTATGCATTCAGAGTTTAGCTCAGAAACAATACTTTGTATTAATTACAATTGAGTACTGACAGTGTCAGAGGCAGTGAACTCTTCCATGGGCAATCCAGCAGCACACCCTGATAGCTGATGAAGAACATCCCTGAACAGAAACATACTCAAGCGTGGGATTTTCCTGGGCTGGAAGTTTGATTTTTAGAATAAAAAAGTCTTCCTAAGCTGAGACTGTAAATGCTCAGCATAAAATGAGTTGCTGTATCTAAGCTAGTTATATCTTGTCAGCTGTTCAAGGTAATGAAGTAGGATGTACTACAACAAAAAAGGAATTGCATTTGCTGCTGAGTAAATGTGTACACGAGCTTCTACTACAGAGCAGCTGATTGTTGAGAACTGGTAGTTGTGTGTGATCAGTTCGGTTTCTCTCTTTCTTATTTTGTTTTTCCTTAAAAAAAAATGTAGGCTGGGCTACGTGTCCTTTATTTGTGTGGTTTTTGAATTGAAATGAAAATTAATGTATCTAGAATTGTCAATGTGATATTTAACTTTTTGGGTTTCTGAAATGGGACATCTCATCTGTTTGGTCCAGTTTTGCCTGCTGTTTAAATGGTTTCAGAAACTAGACTATTTCCTTCTTTCCCTTCTCCCAGGAAATCTGCATGACAAAACACACTCTGGTAATGTATTTCCATCATAACACAAATATTAGTGTGATTCAGTGATTCTGTTGCAAAAGAGAAGTGGCCTGGATTATAGACTTGGGTTCTGAGGTGGGAAAAAGTACCTTCAGCATGAAAGATGGAAAAGAAAATGCTCTTATTGTTGATGATTTTAGTTTTAAAATGAGTCCAAGCAGGATTTTTGCCTGACTTAGAGGAGAGCAGATGTCTTTTTTAGCACTATTCATTTTTCATGGAAGAAAGGTTTCAAATTATGTGTAGGAAAATTTACACACATATGCCCAGCAGCAGAATTATTTCATTATTACTTAATTGTTATAAGACCATACAAATGTCACTACATTTGGGGCTTATTCAGATGGCTTTTAAAGTAATCAGGAGACTTTAACTGGTTCAGGATGCTTGGCACAGGTGTTCCTAGGAGGAATTGAGCATCTTCCTAGTACCACACCAACAGCCTTGTGTGTCCTGTGCACCAAGGGCTGGAAATCCTTGAAGTGGCGCCTGGGTGGACATGGCCTATAGTAGTCACATCCCAGAATCCACACTCTGTGTGCATGCATCCACTGAGCCTGGGGAAGCCAAAAAGGACAGTCAGATGCCAGTTCCCAGTGAAAATCAGCAGACATCATCTTTTCTTTCTGCCCAAATCTCCTTGGTAAATACTTGAGTAGTGCAGATAGCTCCTGACCAAGCACGGTATTTAATTAACCTTAAAACTTTACCCTTAGCTATTAAAGTATTCCAGGCCTCCCAGTCTGCACTGGGCATTAATTAGGTCACTTGAACACTGCATCCCATTTTGTTGCAACATTAGATTCATTTCATATTTATGCTTTTTCCCCCTCCCTTTCAGTGATGCCAGCAGGACTGCCTTGTAAATGAGAAACCATTGTGTTTCTCAGGGGGAGCATCCTGTACAAATAAAAAAGCAGCAGAGTAAATAATTTTACAGCATATGGTAGATTCTAAGCCTCAAAGTGCTCAGCTTTCCATAGCAGCAGAGGCAGAAATGGAATCAAATGAATAAATTGCCATGTTTTCTTATTATGGATGTCTGAATTGAGAAGTTCACCTGAGCAGATACTCTGTTTTGTAATTGCCTGGTATTTGCTCTTCCTTACTAGAAAGAAGGCAGAGACAAGGCTTTTATCACCCCTTTTTTGGTGTATTATGTGCTAGCAAACAGCTGTGTTTAGGAACAGGGGGGTGATTATTCCATGCCAGGATCCTGAAGGTAGTGCAGTTCCACGGGAGGAAAGTGGGCTGGTGGAATTCATTTATGGCAGTGTCTGGGAGAAGGTGTCTGTGACACAAAAGGCTGCCATGGTGAGAGACTGGAGGAGTGCTGGCAGAACAGGAGGGTGCCAGGCCTTCTCTGCCACCTCTGCAATACCCAGCACCTTGCTGGGAGCCTGATCTAAGACACAGAATGCAATGGGTTCCTCTCAGTTTACAAACTGTAGGAACTCTGTGGCACATCTCCCCAGTTTCTGGTTTTCTGCCATCCATTTCTGCCATCCATTCTTTATATCCCAACCATCCCATTAGCACGTGGCTAATCCCTCTCAGGTTTTTCTTGCTACCTTCTGAGGATGAATGCAGGACAATTAGGCCTGGTATTAAACTCATAACAGCAGAGCAGAGCTACACACTTGATAGATATTGCAAGTGACTGGGATTCTCCAGGCCTGATCCACAGTCTGGTACCACTGATTAGACGATGATGATTAGAGGAGGATGCTCAACAAAACCAAAGTACTTTGTAGGTGCTTAAGAGTGGCTGTATTAGCAAGTGGCATAAACCCCTGTGCAAGTGGCTCACTACCCTGGTTAGAAGCCTGTGCAATTCCTACATTTCAGCTTTAGCACCTTATTCCCTAAACTGACAGATGACAGGAGTGAAATGAGTAAAGATAGAAGAAGTTATTGATTTTTTGGTTTTGTCTCACATACAGTGTATGAGCATTCCCCCGATGTAGTTAGCACAGGAATGCTCCCTGCTGATCCCTGCTCCCTGATGATGTGAAGTGAGATGCAGAAAACCTCTGTTTGCAGACTGTTGGATCTGTGCTTGAGGGGATAAAATATTAATCAAAAAATGGGTAGTTTCTGTGTCTGATTCTGAAGGGAATTTCCATGTGATGTTAATCTTGCAATTCCAGTACAGTGTGTGTTGATTTTACAGTCTCATTACAGTGTGAAGAGAGGAAATATGCTTTAGCAAACTGATCCTTCATTTGAGAATCTTTTGTCGTAGGGAACACGCAGCCAGGCCCAGCACACACACCTCATCAATGCCGTGGGTGATTTTTAATCATTGAGATTAGTGCAAAAAGATAATACTAAGAGTAATTATGCTGTATGTGTGAAGGGAATACACAGAGAATGATAACTAAAGATTTACATTGTTGACAGTGACCATATTGAAGAGATAGTAATACAAAATGTCATCTACAGGGTGAGTTTTCAAAAGTGTCCTCTCCTCACTGGTGATCTTGAGTGTCCAGAACAAAACAAGCCCTTTTATAAATGCTTAAATTTGGGTTTCTGCTAAATAAGATGTTCCCAAGGAGAGATGTTTTGTGAATGTGGCTCTGCTTAAAAGTGATTGCTGTCTTGATGCCCAAAGTGTTCTCACACCTTTCTTTATGTTGTGTTGCACAATCAGCAGGGCTCAAATTATTTGTGTTGTCTGTGAAGTGTAGACCAGACCTGTCTGATACCATTTTTTTTGGTTTTATGTAGTACCTGCTCTGGAAGATTGTAAGGAACAAGAGCCTGTGATGGACAACAATATTTCTGTGGTGCCTTTTGAGAGACCTGCTGTTATAGAGAAGCTGACAAGCAACATGGGAAAGCGTAAAAGCTCCACCCCACAGAAGTTTGTGGGTAAGCTGGAAATGAGCCTTTTATTCTTTTTAGTGCATGGCTATGGGTTATGTGCTATTTGTAATAGCCAGAAGAACGAGGGGAAAAGTAGCACTCTCACAACTTGGTTCTGATACATCAATGGAGGTGGTTAAATCACAACAAGAAATCATGATAATTATTGAATTCATTTTATCAGTCCAGAGAATTCAAAAGTGAAGTTCACTATCATGAAAATGCCTGAGAAAACTTTGAGCTTTCTGCTTAAAGCTGTTTTGTTTGTGTTTTTTTTTAAAAACTTCTCTCTAGCCCTTCTGAGACTTAGACTTGTCATCTTCCCTCTCCTTGCTCCAGAAAAACAAAAACAAAAACAAGCTAAGACTGTCATATAATTATCTGTCTCCATATGTGTTAAAAAAACAAACAACAAGTATCTCAAGACTTCTAATTTGTATTAAATTCCTGACACTTGGCAGCAACTGGTCTGATAATACTGGAATGAGGAAGTAAATCACATCCCTTGTGTTGGAAGAAGTTGTTCTTGCTCCAAGTGCAGCATTCTGCACACAATAACCTTATTAATGCATGAATAAGAAACAGCATTGGGTGGCTTTTGGTTACTAGATTTAGATTTAGAATCCTAGGTCAAGAATTCATATTTTGCTTTGTGTCTTGACATATTAAAATGATTCAGCTTGTAACAGGTGACAGTATGGAGAATTTTACTTGGTTTGAGCTGTAACTTAAAGCTTCTTTTTACTACTACTGAGGCAATGCAAAACTTCTTAGGAGGGAAGCTGGAACAGAGAATTGTTTGGGGTAAGTGTCAGACTCTGAAGTCACCCAATAGGGGTTTTCCACACTCACTCCCTGAAGGGCAGTCACACAGAACTTAAGAGTGTCTCATTCTGCCTCCTCTAAGGACACTTACAGAGAGGATCACAGGACTGTAAGTAATTAGCACAGCCATTTAGAAAAATTGTTGCCCCTCAGCTAAATGGAGATTCAGATGGATTTGTTAAATCACCCCTGAAGGTGGCTGTAAGTAAGCTGCATGGTTTGGAATAGCAGGGGGCCAGCAGTGTGCAGCAGCTCACCTGGGGGGACTGACACACTGACCTGGCTGCTCTCAGTCAGCTGACCATTCCCAAATATCAGTGCTGAGCCAAGGTTAGGCCAGCAATGATCCATCCCACATGGGGAATGCTGGGAGACAATCAGTATTTCCTATGTTGTTATATATTTACACCAGAAAGGTGATTTTACTTGTCCACTCATGCACCATTGGCCATATGTTGTTCTTGTGTTCAGAGGTAAATTTACTGATTGGAAATCTTTGCCTGAGAGATGCTATACCACATTATTATTCTCTTCAGAAGGTTATACTACTTTGTTGTTAGATAAATCCATTTTTTTTCTTTAGATGTAACATATCACTGTCCGTATGTAGGATAAAAAGTACCCTCTTTCATATTTACCATGTCTTATTTTTCTGATCTTTAGTGGCATCACGGTGTTTAGATTGAATAACAGCAGTCTTCACTTGGCTGCCTTTCTTTTTTTTTTTTCCTCCCCTCCACCATGACCTCACTTTTCTTCCCCTTTTCTCCCCAATTAAATATTGTTCAGCTCTATCAGGAAGAATGTGTAATAGTTCTGTTGCTTGCAGGAAATTTTCCTGTGCATACTGCAAGCATGGCACCCGTCCAAAACAACTTAATGGTGTTTATGAGAAGGTCATGTAAGCATAAGCTAAAATCTTTGCATGCTACATCTATCAGTGCTTTACTGCTCTTTCTGATCAGCAATCTCCAAGGGACTGTGGTTATGGACCACAGTCTCTCCTATGGCTGAATTTTCAGGAGGAAAGGAAGCAGCGTACAGCAAATAGAATGAATTCATTTCTGAGTGAGAGAATTGGTTATATATCTGCTCTTGAGGCACTAGTCTTCCAAACCAGCTGAAATAGGGGAGGCACACTCCAGAGACAGCAAAATTTGTTATGTGCAGGAGTGTGAGTACTTCATTTTGCTTGTTGTTCAATGAGGGAGAGGCAGACACCAGTTAAATTAAAAGCAGCCGTCCTCAGGCTGGTCATGTGAAGCAGATTCACATATTTTCAGTTGGAATTTGGAGCTTCCTCTCAGAATGTCAGCGAGGTTAAGAACTGGCAGGATGCAAAAGGAGACATTTATGTGGCTTACGATAAGACCACGGTTGTTAGAGTAAGAATTAAAAATACACGGGCGTCTCAGAACAGATGAAGATCAGCCAGCTGCCAAATTACACTCAGCTTCTGGTTAATGGGGGTCAGGGAGAAACTTCCCCAGGGGGAAATGCTGGAACAGCTTCCTCCAAGGTTTCTTGTAGCTTTCTCCCAAGTGTCCAGCACTGCAGCTGCTTTAGATACTTGATGAGATGAACTACAGGTATCACAGGACAGCTGTGTCTGTGTGCTTTGATCTAGCTTCAAATACCTGTTTCGGGGTTTATTTGAATGTCATATGGCCAGAGGGGAGAAAGTTTTTTCTACTACTTCACTAATGTAGGACAAGGATAAATAGACTTTGAGCATAGTTTAAATGAAAATTCAGAATGATTGGTCTGATTAGCTGATTTTTAAATATAGAATTGGCTAAAGAGGAATTTAATTTGGAAACCACATTGTACTGGGCTATTGGATTGTTTATTGGTTACTTCTGAGCTCTGCATTTTATGCCCTCTCCTTCCCATGTTATCATTTATTTTGCTTTTTTATGTCACACTCCATTTCTCAGGCTCTGACATCTTTGGAACTGGTTCATAATTAAAGGAATAAATAATTCAGGTCACTGGCAATTTACAGCTTTCTTTGCTGTCTGTGCTGGAGTAACTAAACATGGATGATGAAAGGAATCAAAATAAGGTTTGCATCATTTATGCAAGTAGCCCATAAAGGATGGGTAATATTTCTTGATCTGTAAAGCCTACAAAGGACTGACAGTGTGGTTGGCAGCTGGATCAGACCCTCACCAGATCCACTTCTTTATCCAAACACAAGAATGACACAGGAGGCCAGAGCAGGTGACAGGCACCAGTGGGCACCAGACACACTTGCCTCCTAGAGCTGTGCTCCAGTCCCTCTTTGGCCCCACTTGGGAAGGGGCTGCACTGTTTCATGGGAGACTGGAGCCACGTCCAGTTGCAGAGCTGTCCATCCTGTCTGTGGCAGCACAGCCATCACAGGCTGCCAGACCACAGCAAAACACTGAAAGGAGGATGTTTGATGGCAAGAGTCATCCACAAGTCATGTCAGATTCCCAGGAGCATCGCTGAGTACACATCATAGGTACACAAGCGTGGTATGGAGTCCAGCCATGTGAGCAGTATTGCTGAACAGAGGAGGAATATTCATGTGCTTCACTTCAGACTTACATTTAATTACCTTGATAATCAGGGCTAAGTTCCCCAGCAGAAGTGATGCATCATCATCTCTAAGGACATCATGGTTCTTCTCTATGCATCACTTTAGAATAAGTCACGCTAAGTGGAATGAATTATTATAGTCAAAAATAAAATGCTGAGTGATAGCTGTGTTGAAATGTACTAATGCAATTTGGAAGAGATTTGGGATTACAGTTCTGTTTCTTGTAGTGGTTTATACACATTGTGTTCCAAGCAATTTTGGCAAAAGGTGATAGAAGAAGCTTCTTGAGTAATTTAATTCTTGAGTAGCCAAACCACTTGTAAGTAGTGACTTCTTGAATATATTAACTTACACTACTGGAAAAAAAGTCTGGTTTTATGTACCATGGAAGTGAAGTAACAAAGACAATGAAAACCAACCAATATTATTTATCAGACTTCATAAAATCAGCTTTAAAAGTTAGCTGTCAACAACCAGCTAATTGTATGTGTGAATACACAGGAGCATGTGCATCTTGTATGATATACATATAACATTTCCTGTTTAAGAAGAAGTTATTCCATGAGCTCTGCCTGTCCTGACTCTCCAAAGCCATCACTGAAAAAGCAGTGCTGCTGAGCTCAGCCCTGGTGTAAGCAGTGGTCAATTTGTTCACCTCCAAGGAGAGCTGTGATGTGTAACGTGGTGCCCTGTGACTGCCATAATGTACCAGCATGTGGTTCTGGTTTTGCACATCTGTCGTGCCATTGATGTTAAAAGCTTACAAGGATGTGAGTTAGGATTCACAGTGATGAACCAGCCAGCTTCAGGATCATTAGGTATAAATTTATCCTGTGTCAGTGAAAGGTGCTTTTGTCTTTTACTAAGTGAAACAAAGCTATACATTTGTTTTCTTACCTAATTAGACACTAGGAAGGGACCAGTGTGTGTGTCTTTTTTTTTCTCAGTCCAAAAAGGACAGATTCTTTTTTTTTTTTTGAGGGAGGAAAACTGCAAAGATCAGCCTCCACTACTCCTGTAAATGGCTTCATTCCTGGCCACATGCTCTGATTTAATGTTTGGGGTTTTTTTCTGCTGGTTAAAGGATTTATATCTTGTGGCTCTAAAGGTGCCACCATAACAAGCCACCTGTACCTGTTGTTTAGGTTTTTCACTGTTCGGCCTTGTTGTAAGGTAGGTGTGAGGCACCTCAGATTGTGGGCAACATGTTAAATAGTCCCTTGAATTTTGTGGAGAGTATGTCTAATGGCATACTCTGTCAGAACTTCAGTGGCCTCAATATTTCAATCCAGTTAACATATCTTTCCTAATTTGAAGTGTGAGCATGGTCAGGCTCAGTTGAAGATTTGGAATTGCTCTGGAAGTTGCTGCAGCCACATGTTTCACCTGGAATAAATTTTAAAAAAAAAGAAAAAAGAAAGCTCTTGGTGAGGTTACTGTTTTACCCATCTCAGGACAGGAACTTTGTAGGAGGTCAGTAATAAATTAGAAGGAGGTTAACTTCAGACTCTGGAATAGTTTCACCCCAAGTCAGGGAGTTTCTGTCTCTTTTGCAGTGAAACATTGCCGTGATCGTGTTGATTTTGCTCATGGATTTGCTTTTATCTCTTAGGTGAAAAGTTCATGAGATTTGGCTATCCAGATATCCCCTTTGATATGAACCTAAGCTATGACAAGGAGGCTGAGCTGATGCAGTCTCACATGATGGACCAAGCCATCACCAATGCAATCACCTACCTTGGAGCTGAGGCACTTCACCCCTTGATGCAGCACACACCGAGCACAATTGCAGAGGTGGCCCCGGTCATCAGCTCAGCTTACGCTCAGGTCTATCATCCCAGCAGGATAGAGAGGCCCATCAGCAGGGAAACAGCCGACAGCCACGAGAACAACATGGATGGCCCCATCTCCCTCATCAGACCAAAGAGTCGAATCCAGGATAGAGAGGGCTCCCCCAGCAATAGCTGCCTGGATTCTACTGACTCAGACAGCAGCCACGACGACCGCCAGTCCTACCCAGGAAACGCTGCCTTAACCCCCAAGATCAAGCCAAACCCGGCTTATGTGAAGGAGGAGGCCAAGCCTTTGGATGTCACAAAAGCTTCTAAGGGCTCTTTAAAGGATATGTACAAGGTGATCAACGGAGAAGGGGAACAGATTAGGGCTTTCAAGTGCGAGCACTGTCGCGTCCTCTTCCTGGACCACGTCATGTACACCATCCACATGGGCTGCCACGGCTACCGGGACCCACTGGAGTGCAACATCTGTGGCTACCGGAGCCAGGACCGCTATGAGTTCTCGTCGCACATAGTCCGGGGGGAGCACACATTCCGCTAGGCCTTCTCATCCAAAGGGGACTCGTATGAAGTAGAAGAACTGCACATGAAGAAATACTGCACTTACAATCCCACTTTTCCTCAGACATTGAGACGCCTATTTTGTTGTTGTTGCCGTTGTTGTTGTTGCCGTTGTTTAATTATTATTATTATTAACCTTATTTTTTGTGGACCCAACCTCATTTGCTCTGCCCAGCTTAAGGATGGAAAGAAGGAAGGGAATGGATAAAAGAGGGGTTTGTTGTGGCAATCAGTTTTTGGGGAGTGACCCGCCTTGCTTTCTGTGGGAATTGGAAGGCAGTCTGTGTCCGTCTCGGTCAGTGGTACACCATGTCCTCTTTTGGGATGTCGCTCAACCATGCCAGGTGCTTTCAAATCCCAACAAGATGCCGCTCATTTGTAATTTCAGAGGAACAGGTAGAAACATTTCAGAGGAGAGCCTTTTTCTAATGTGAAGATATGGTGCGAGCTTTTGGTGGCTGGAGGAAAGGGGGGGAACTTTGTTCTGCAGAATGAACAATTATTTTTAAAGCAAAACTGGTAGGGAGGTAGGAGCAAGAATCAAAGTCAATATTCCTCTCAAAATTACTTTCAAGGGTGAGCTGTTTTCCTGGGTTCAGTGTGTATTGCCCCTCTAGAATGTAAATAAATGAAAAAAAAAAAAAAAGAAATGTATGTCTTAACACTGTACCACATTACAGCAGTTTAGTTTCATAAGTCTGAGGGCCTTCTGTGGTAAGTTTGAGGCTTTGTGTTTTTATTTTCCTTAACTTATGAAGCACCTTTTTTTAGAATTGTTGATATTCTGTTACTCCATGCCTATGTGTTGTCTCACTGGCTTCTTAGAGACCCTTGGGAGCCTTATTTCTTTAGTTGCACCCTAAGTTTTAAGAAAGAACATTTAGAAATAACATTTAAACTTGCTTCTAGGACAGTAAGTGGCCTAGGAGTGGGTGAGAGTCTGTAGTTTACTCAAGAGGTTCTGCTGCTCTTCAGAAATACTTTTGGGTTAAAATTAAGGATTTAAAAATGACAAAAGTACTAGTAGCAAAGTGTTCTTTAAATATAGGTATATATAGATACATAATTATGTAAATACTTTCTCATTCTACTATCACAGTGTTAACCTCTTGGCAACGGCCTAAACTAAGACTTGCAGCTGGGAAAGCGTTAGGAGCCAGATCCTTGGCCAGCATTAATCCTCTTTGCTCCACTGAATTTAATGGAACTGCCCCAACCACTTCAGCTACATCAGGATCCCAACCTTGACTGTTTTTTCTCTTGTTGACTTCTTACTTCCTAATTTGCTGAACCACTGATTTCCTTTTGTTTGCATATCATCAATTTTGCTTGATTTAGGGGTGAAAGTATTATCACGTTTTGCTGGATAGCTTTGGCTCCCGGTGAGCACAGAAACCCAGCAAACCAACAGGTCACATATGATCTTCCCTGCTCCTTCAGAGTGGGATAAGTGGAGATGTAGGTGCTGTGTATTGATTTGGACTTGAAGATTTCATTTTTGTTCCTAACTTAATAATTTCCCTGTAAGGAAAGCAAATGGAGAAATACACTCCAGAGAGAGTCCTTGACCTACAGACTGGACAAGAAAACAAGTCCACTGATCTGTTTTGTTTCCTTTCTTTCTCTCTCAGTAAATAACAAAGCCAGCAAGCACCCGGCAAGTTGCATCAGTAAAAACTGGGTTTAAACCTACAGGACAGATTGCCATTGAAACCCAACTGTTTGTACCAATCACAATTGAAATGTTGTTGTTTGGCAACAAGAGCACAGCTTGAGAATGGAAAGATCTGGATGGGTTTAACCCCCTCCGCACACACGGTCTCCATGCGCCTGGGGAGACCTTTTCCAAAGGATAAAGTTACTAAAGTATAAAAGAGAGAGCAAGATCAGGCCATAATGAATTCCCATCTGCTCCCTCCAATCTGTGCACTTGATGCATATGCCAGTTTGCTGTTCGTTTTGAGGGTACTGGATTTTTTTTCTTCTTCCCTTCCTAGACCTGGAGCATTTGAAAGTAGGAGCTGAAAGGTATTGATTGAAATCTTTTTATGGTGACATTCTTGGCAGCTAGAACCTGTGTTTAGAAAGAATACAGTAGATCATGGCCAGATTACCTGATGACTGCTTCCCAGCACTGCAATGCTATTAAGTAGGAGCTGGTAAAGTCTTGCAGTAGCCTATTAATTATAATACAATATGGAGAGAAATGTCATCTTGTGTAATGTGAGACCTATCAAGGCTGGGAATATGCAAGCTTTGGAGAGACAGATTTAAAGATCTATTCCCAACATTGTTCTTAATGTCATTGGTTCCTCCCCCTTCTTCTTTCTTCACCCTAATGTAGAGGAAACTGGGGCAAATGAACTGGTGCCATCCTCTGGACCATTCTCATTGTCTTGTGCCTGGTGCAGCCAAAAGAGTTTGTGCAGGAGAAAAGCAGGGAGATGCTGGAGGGCATCACCTTTATTCTGTGTGGCTGATTCTCTGCAGTGAGGGAGGTGGGCTTAGGAGGCAGCCGGCCGTGCTTCGTGTCAGGATGTGCCTGGAAATTCAGAAAAGAAAAAAGTGGCAGTGATTTGCTGAGGCAGGAAAGGTCTTTTAAGAACAAGGTGGAAAGGGAAAGGTTCTTGGGCCTTGAGGGTTGCTGGGTTTTCCTGGGCCTCCAGAAAAACACATGCCCAAGCTAGAGAGAAAGGTTGCTGGCAAATCCTTTCAGTCTCTGGGGGAAGCACTCTGTTCTCCCCTCTGTGGTCTGTGAGAGAACGTCGGGCTGTGGTTTCTTGGAATAGCTAGCACTAGGGAAAAAGTGTTTAAAATTTCTGCCTTTGTTTGGGAAAGCACCAGAATACGGGAAAGGGTGAGAATCTCTTGTGTATGCACAGATCAGTTGGCTGCAATTACATCTGCAGCTCGTTAGTGTGCCTTTGGTTCACTGATGAGTCACTGCTACCTCTAGTAAGGTGTGTTCTGTGGGTGTTTAAAGGATCATATAGGGAGGCCCACTGATTTTGGACCTGGCTTTAGTTCAGTCCAGCTTCTTGATCTGATGGTTGCAGGTGAGGTCTGTATGCCCTGGTGTCATGGGCACAGGGAACTGGGGAGGCACTGGGGAGTTTTCTTAGAGAAAATACATTTTTTGGAGGGGAAGAAACTTGAGGGGTCACACTGATTTTTTGTTATCAATGTCCTTTTTGAAACATTCGCAGAAGACTTTTATCCTAGAGTTAGGAAAAGAAGAAAGATTATATTCTAGTTCAAATTTTGAGCAAAATTTTGAATTAACATGTACTTTAGAATTCACTTCCTACTGAAAATTATTAGAGAGCTTTATGTAATGCAGCTTGTTCCTTCACAAAAGTGAGCAAAATGGGGCAGCAGAGATTTCTCTGGGTGTTTTTTCTTGCTTGCTCTCTGCAAGAATTGGATTTCTAAGAAAAGCTCTTGAGTTTCATCAAGTTCGTTAGTCATTCATAGTGTACTAGGAATTTCAGTAGCTAATCCTTGGCCTCTAAATCCGTTTGTTCTGAGTATTTGGTGCTGGAAATCGAATCTGGCTGATTTTTATTGGACTCTTTTGAAATTCTTGGAATCAGGTTTCCGGTTAGAAACATGCATTTGCAAATTTAGAGTTGGCTTCCTGTGAGCATTCCCCATTTTGATTTTTAAAAGAATTTAAAAAATCAGTGCACTTCTCTGCCAGTAAACCCTTTTGCTTCTTTTACATCAAAAATGGCAATATTCTGACTCAGTTAGAGGATTACAAGCCTATTAATTTAAAGAGAAGTGTGACTGCTTATTCTGCTTTTGGTGTGATCCATATCCTTGGAGCAAAGGGCATTATCTATATATCTGCAGTTATGACTGATTAATTTTACAGCCACCTCTCTTTGTAATCAGTTGGGAGTGCACATCAAAATATATTGCATTTTTCAGTAAAGCCTGCTCTTTACTCAGTAACTTATGGGATTAAAATAATTTTATTCTCCTTAAAAAGTGCTTTCATCTGTGATGTGATGTGAAAGGTGTCTAGGCATTAACCTGTAGTGGTCTGTAGCAGAGAGGAAGATTTTAAATGGGTTAATGGTCTGATTTTTAGTGGTACTGGTTTCTACAATGTTAGGACCCAGCTCACAAAGTAGCCATGAGGACCTAAAGTATGTTTACTGCAAGGTGAAGAAATTCTCAATTATCAGAGTTTGCAAATTTCTTTCTGTTTACAAGGGCTTCCCTAAATTTGTGCTGTCAGGCGGGAGATCAGTAATGAAACCCAACCCTTCAAAACTGAGCTTTCATGGGGCATTATTACTGTTGCCCAGCCCCTGGGCTAGCTTGTTCTGATTTGAAAGAAGCCAGACAACAGACACTCCTTCCTCCAGAGAGAAACTTTGGAGATAACTGCAGCAAAGGTGCTTATTTCAGCCAAGGGCAGGAGCTACAGTAATGCAGTTCCTTCACTGGATAAATTCCTTTCCTTAACTCTTGCTGTGCTCTTTAATATAATGAGGGAGGCTGCCAGAGTCACCTAAAGTCAGGGTGGGATTTTAGGAAAAGGGTGGTGAAATTGGCTTTTCTACTATAATTCACATCTTAGCTTGGCTTAATAGCATTTGAAAGCAAACGTGGATGGCCTGTGGTCTGGGGCAGCTGGAGAGCTTGAGAAAGTACATTTTTATATATATATATGGTATTGTGTAGTTAGAGGTATGCTTTATTGTATATGTGCCTTTTCCAAATGCATTTTGGGAGATCCTGATGTCATTTGTGATATCCTACCAGACCCTTTCAGAATGCACAACAAAAACCAACCCAAAGGAAACGTCCCTCCTCCTGCTCTGCACCCTCCTTGGCAGCTTGACCCAGAGAGAGGACCCTGTTCAGTACTTTGCTGTGAGATTTCCTGGAGTCAGACAGCTTTTAGGAGTGGGAAGGGCTGAAAATTACCCCAGTAAAGTACATTCCAGCTATCCAGCCAGAGCTGGTCTGTAGCTGGTCCCAGGGAGCACAGCATCCCCAGCACAATGCCAGGACTTGCTGTGGGAGCCCCAGCTGCACCGTGCCCTACAGAGAGCCAGGGAAGCGTCTCCTGTTTCCTCCCACTCTAAGTAAAGCACCCTTGGAAGTGGACTTTGCTCTGCTTTAGAGTTCCCACTTAGGTCTGGGAGCAGGCTTTAAAGCACTTGCTTCTTGCTTCAGCCTGGAACGTGGCAAGTCCTTTGGAAGTGGTTTGCAGGTTTGCCTGTCACGCTGCTGCCAGCCCAGAATTGGCACAGAGACCCGAGAAGCTCATCAGTAGAGGCTTTCAGGGGGCTCACGAGGTGGAGCACTGCAGTCACGAGCACAGTGCCAGTTCTGGGACTTTCCCAGGGGTTGGTGACCTGGTTTCAGGTGCATTTGTTCCCCCTGCAGGGCTGCAGAGCTGTGTGCCAGCACAGCCAAGGCAGGAGGGCCACCGTGGGCAAGGTGGCTGGGCCAGCAGGCTTTGGGCAGAGCCCAGCAGCAGCCCAGAGCCACCCCCTCAGCAATGTTCTGCTGCTCCCAGGTCAGAGCAGCAGCAGCCAAAGAGGGGTGGTGAGGGGAGCAGTTAGGTAGAAAAGAGCTAGAATTTGCTTCATAGTGAATAGATTCCCTTTTATCCCATTGATGTGTTCTGAGATATAAGCAAAGGAGAACATCACTGGTTTCCAGTTTGGTTTCTAATTTGACCTCCAACAACCCCACCTTAAAAGGTGGGTTGTGTCCTTCTGCTACCCAGCTCTGAAATGTGCAGAGAACAGTCAGGAGGAGGGCTGGGCTCAGGCTTTGCCATGCTGCATGCTTAACAGGCCAAGAAAATAGTAAAACCAGTCTCTGTTTACTACCTTCCCAGTTGATCATGCAGATTCCTGGTTCCTGTTCGCTTCCAGCCTTTGGAAAGATGGTTATCAGTGTGCACACTTGGGTCCTCATCTTTGAAGATAACTTCCCGTGCTATCTCCTTATGTACAAACTTCTCCTTTTCATCTTGGGGCCTAACTAATCAGTGGACAGAAACAACCATTTCAACAGAAACCTGCATAGTTGTAGTAAAACTAATATTTTTTTACCGTTGGAAAAAAAAACCCCACAAAAAACCCCTGTGATATTTTGGCTAGCAGTACTAGGTGAAGTATTTCAACAGAGTGGATGACAATGAAGTTAATCAGATCATGTCTTGAGAGGGGCTGGTACCATGTGGACCCTTTTGGGAGAAAGGGAGCAGCCTGGCCCAAAGCTGGGACCAGCACTTCCTTTCCATAGCAGGTGTTGGTTTAGGTGACTGCACTGCAGCCCAGGAAAACATTTGAGCACCATCAGCCTCGTGCCATCCCTTTGGCTGGATCTGGACATGCACAGGAGCTTTGCAGCTGGCCGTGTGTCTGAGCACTGCCATCACCTGTGGGATCAGGGTGCAGCACAGCAGCTCTGGGCAGGCCTGGGTCGTGGCGCTGGAGGCGTTCCCTTATTCCCTGTAGCAGCCTTAATCCCTGGCCCTCGGTGGTACCTGGGTACCCACAGCCTCTGTCTGTGTCACCAGGCTGGATAAAGGATGGGGGGAGCACCTCTCCTTTACAGGCACAACGGGGCCAGTTTGCAGTAAATTGGGCCATTTAGTTTTACCTCAAGTGACATCGAGTAAGAAAAGCTTCTTGCAGGGGTGGAGGTCACTGAGTCCCTACTATGCACTTACTGGGATTTGACATTGCTTACTGGAAATGGATGTTCGTTCCTGAACACACTGTAACAAGGGAAGGACTTTTTTGGTTGTTTTTGTAGTCATTCAGATTCTGAAACTGTGATCAATTATTTGACGAATTGTCAAGTGTCCTCAGAGCTTGAACACGTTCACTTCCTCACCATGTAGCAGTCTCCTCTGGCTTTCTGTGCTTTTCTCTTTCCCCCTTTTCCTTCTTGGAGCTTTAAGTCTGGGCCTGCTCTTATCTCCTGTAGCTTTGGGCTGTCTAGGGGTTTGGGGGGGGTGGTTTTTGGGGTTTTTTTGTTCATTGGCTGTACAGTCTGTTTACATATTTTTGTACTCAAGTGTAGTTTTTTATTAAAAACAGAAAAAAGAAAAAAAAGTCGATTTCAGAAAAAAAAGGGGTACGTACTCTTTGTAACACTTTAAAGATCTAGGGTACCTTCGAGATGACTCTACAGTGATGTAATTATAATACTGTATATTTGCCTTCCTTTTTAGTTGGTTTTATTTTCTGTTTTGTTTTGGTTTTTTTCCTAAAATATATATCTTTTTATGAGAAACTGGAAACTTTTAATGCAAATGTTTAGAAAGATTTAAAATTGTAAAGTTAAAAAAAAAATCATATAATTTTTTTTTTCCTGTTGGAAGAAAATGCTTTAAAAAAAGTTTTACTACTGTTATATTCCAGGGTGGGGGTTACCAACCCCAAATTTGCTTCTTATGCTTCATTCTTGGATCCTGCTTTCTAAACATGATCATTGCAGACATGGATGATTTGCTTGTATTAATTCTAAAAGCAAAAATCGCCAACATTTGGGTTGTTTTTCTGTTCAAGTGCAATACTTACCCTGACATCTTATTAATGTACAGTGGTTTCTGTGTTCCTTCCTCAGTCCACACAAATCAGTGAAACAGAATGCTCTGCCCTAAATGCATTTAAAGATATGGTTCAAGTAAACTGATTGCGACTGACAAAAGATGAGGAATTGTAAATTAAGGCTAAAGCCCATAATTTACCTCCTGCTTGTCATTGGCATTGAAACACATCCACATCCAGAATTAAGGACATACCTGTTCTTGACTCTTCCTTCCTCTTCTTTTCTAATTGCAGCTTTTTTGAGAAAAGCACTTAATATGGATGTTTATTAAAAATGACAAAAAATAAAAAGATCTTTTGGTCTGATCCAAAACCCACTCAGTGGAGACTCCTGTTGACTTTGATGATGGATTTTGGATTAGGCCTAATCTCTTAGCTAGGGCAAAACTGCCGTTTACTCTAGGGAGAGATTTGCCTGCGTAAGAATTACAGGACTCGTGTCTTTTATCTACCTGAGAGACCAGAAAAGCTTCTTTAGAGTTGTCCTTGTCTTATATAAGTTTAGATGGGACTTGTTTTACATATCATACGTATTTATATATAGTGTATTTTTAATGCCTTCCCTCCCGCCCCCCAGTAGACTGAAGCCGCTGTTGTGTAAATATGTATTTAGGTACGTAATAAAAAAAAGGAATAAAATCCTATCGAGGTTTCTTGGAAAGGCAGTTACTGCGCATGCACAGTAGCCACTTTTGTCTTTTAAATTTGTATTTAAGAGATTTCTTTTTAATAATAACAAAGGCTAGGAGACTGTATCCCCTTCTGATCGATTGCCAAAATCGTTGCCCAACCCCTGGTGTCTGAGCTGAAGAAGAACAACGCGTTCAGGTGGGCGCCTGTGGCGGTGCCCGCAGGTCTCACTCCTTGGGCCAGATTGTGGGAGCCTCCCGTGGGCGGCTCGGCTCCTGCTGCTCTCGGGGGCCGCGCTGAGCAGCGGGACCCGGGCCCGGCCCGGCCGGGGAGCGGAGCTCCGCGCTAAGGGTGCGGCCGCTTGGCACGGCATCTCCCGCGACCCGCTCCGGAGCTGCGCTCTGCCCTCCGCAGGGCTCTTCTCCTGCCCACAGCCGGCCGGCTAACCTGGGAAATGACCCCTTTTTTCTCCCAGGTGTAAGGATTTTTAGTTCTGTGGTAGATCTTCCCAGCTCAAATTGAGGAATCTTTTAAATTTAAAAATAAAAAAAACATATCGGAGTTTACTCGAAAAGCCTGTGAAGACACAGGGAGTTGTCCCACTTCTTTATGTGTTCATTGGAAGGTGCTCTTATAAAAGGAGTTCAGAAACAATCCCTTTGACAGTGGTGCATGTGAGCAACCCTAATGTAAACCTGTATCCCCCTGCTAAAAGAGTTTTGCCGCTATAGACTGAACTATGGGACTTGTTGTTATTTTTATTTTCTTCTTAGCATACATGCATACATATGGTTGCACATCTGTATGTGTGTGCTCTGTACCTGTGTGAGTGTTGTACAGCCATGTGAGAGTGGGAGTCTGTGTGTGTGTGCGTGTATAAATAAAAGAAGCTGCAGAAACTTTGTAATACTTTGTGAAAAGGATTATATTATAAAGGTTTGTACTGTCTTGAGTGCACAGCTACTGGAATAAATGTAGGGAATCTCAGGAACAAGCATATAATTTGTCCAAGAATTATTTCTTCTCAGAAGTGTAAGTGCAGTTTTTAATTCTGTATATTATTTAATATTTTACCAATAAAAATAAACTTCTGACATGAAAGGGTTTTCCATTCAAGCTTTCTGGACACATTGGTGTATGCATACACATTACTTCTTTGCAGCAGGAAACACACGTGGTGGTTTGGCAGGAATTGCATTTCTACCTGCTCACAAATCCTGTTTATGAGCTAGAGGACTGAGTGTGTTATGGGTTGGGGTTCTGAGCCTGGGTTCTGAGAGGGGGGAGTTGAGCACAGATCTGCTTTTAATATTCATTGGAGCTAAAGAAATGCCTTCCATCAGCTTCAGCATCCGTGAGAGACGTGTCCACAAGGGTCCTACCGTGTCAAATGGTGGCACCAGTCACCTGCCAATGGCTCTGTCATGTTTTTGAAATGAATTAGTGGCCTAAGGTTTTTCTGGAAACACTTGGACTGCACACACATTTCCTTTGAACCCTTCCCTCAGCATGGGTCTTTGGCTGAGTTTCCTCAGCCCTTCCAGAGGTGATGTTCCCAGTAGGGATTTGTTGGGCATTTCACATTGCCCAGCTTGTCCTTCCTTCCTTTCCTAACACAGCTATCGACCTGGTAGCATTCACAGTACAAACTCTTCCGACTAAAAGGAAGATCTCATGAAGCTTCATAAATTGTTTGTTGTTTGTTTTACAAATCTCTTGTAAATTCTTGGTTAAAGATTAACCAGCCTCTCCCCGTAATAAAAGTGTTCATCATTCACATGAGAATGGAAATTCCTTAAGATATCATCTGAATAAAAGTTATCTTCCTTTAAGTCATGTTTGATGTATGTTGTCTCCAAGGAATGCTTCTGTTCAGTGAGCAGAATTTCCTGATTCCTTTCACACAGGATTGCTGGATTACTGATTTTGCTTCAAAAAACCCTCAAAATTCAGCTAATGGGACAGTCTGAATCTTTAGTGCATGGAGCAGAAATCCCATTGTGCCATTGTAGGACAGAAATGACTGGCTTGATGGACTCAGGATCCTGTCCCAAAACTTATTTGAGATGTTGATGCTCTTTTCATCGACTTCAGCTACGGGTCTGAGATGATCAGGGGAGAGTTTATAGGCAGAAATTAAATGACTTTATAATCCTTAGGACTGCTGACTCATTTTCAGGGGTGAGACTGTGTGTGGCCTCACATTATTAAGGAAGAGGCTCTTAGAAATCTCCTGGCCTTGATTCAGGGCCAGCATGGTGGTGTGCCTGTCTCTGGGCAAGAGTCACACCGTGGGGTGCCACTGCCTTTCCCTTTAGATCACCCTGGCAGCAGCTGCAAGCAAAGGGCAGGTTGACCTCACCCATTCAACTCTTATCTAGGCAACAGGGAATCATGTCTGATCCCTCCTCTGCATGGCTTTTGCTGGGAAACTCTTATTGTATCAAAACCAGCCTTTTCCTCTTTATAGCAACAGATGCTTAAAAATTACTCCAGTGACCAGTGTCAGCAATGCTGCCACCCCCCAGTCTTCCCTTGGTCTATGGGAGGCCAGAGGTTTAAAAATATTGAATTATTTCTTTGTTGCAGCATCAAGTGATGCACCTGCAGTGATCTTTGAACTGCAGCATCACACCTCACACTGATAACTGGGTCAGTCTTGTAGCCAGGTAAGCTTTTTTCTGTTTTCTGTATTTCTGAGCTGCTAGTCCAGCCCTGCATTCTGCCATTGGCCTTCTCCAGCTTTACCAAAACCAGTATAATTTTCCCACTTAATAAAGGCTGAGCCTTGGTTTCTGGCTTTTGGCTTCTATAGTGCTAATATTTCTATTTTTATGCCATACTTTCAAGAACTTACTGGAGTTTCTTCTGAGGGTGAGTTTGTTTTTAAAAGGTGGTGAATCAAAGCACGTTTCCCTCCATCTCTGTGCTCAAATGTCAAATCCCAGCCCTGCCATGAATCATTTCCCACCATGACACTGTGGAATATGTAACAGGGCCCTTGTTAATGGGACACAACGGCAGGGCCTCAAAATCCCATTATGAAACTCGCAATAATCGAGGGACTAAAAATAAATTTTGCTTGGATTGCAGTTTGAACATGCTTGGGTTGTTTTTTTCTTTCTTTTTAGTCGATCCTAATGTAGTTAGTCCTCAATAAACCCAGCTTTACCCTTGTGCCCTTCAGTGCTTATTTTTGTCTCTTCTTGGTGCATCATATAAACATTGTCATAACTTCCAGCATGCAATTATAAGTGTTTGTTTTGGGGTTTTTTTACAGCAGAGTACCTCAGGAGCCACAATAACTTCTGGATTCAATGAAATATGAGTTGAAAGGATTACTGTGTAAATGCAGAGTCGCCTAAAATTTTAGGCTAAGAATGAAAGCTCTTTTCAAAGGAATATACTTGTGAAATAACCTTTGTGTTTCCTGTTAATTCCTGGTACAAAGATTAGGGCTGGAGTTCCAGAGTGTGGTATTTTCCAGGGATTTCTGTCAGTGGAGAAACTGAGCCCTTGTAATGAGACTAGAGAAGTGCTCAATATTATCTCATTATTTTTCATTAATCCGCGCACACCAGCCCGCCTCCACACGCTGTAATTCCATGTTACCACCCATGTTCACATTAAAATAGGAACAGATTATTCAAGACTCCCACACAAATCGTGAACCTCTATCCCTTCTGATCTGTCACTGGCCATCCCTGAGACAGAGGAACCTCTTCCCTAGGCAAGGAGTCATCTTTAAAGGCTGGCAACCCAGCCCTTCAGAGCTAAATGCCTATTTTTATTCCTGGCAGATGCTCCTGTGGTATCCAACATCCAAGCCTGGATGAAACTACCCTGTCAGAACTGATTTTTAACAGAAAATTGCTTTTCAATGAACCCATTCTCTATGGAAAGTGTATGCTTTTCATAGATTTGGGGGATTTGAGGATTTTTTCCCTCAATAAGAAAGCCTGAAACTCTAAACCCTCGGAAGCTTTCTGTGCTATTTTTTTTTTGGTTTCAAGAGGAAATACTTCCCTGCCCTCAACTCCTGTTTTCATATCAGTTCAAATAATGTCAAGACACTCTTTGCTGCTCTTTCCCATTATTTTTGTTACTTTTCCTGTTTCAGGCTGCCTGCGTGTAGTTGATAGGGTGTGGTGAGGAATGTAAATTATTATTTTCATGTAGGTGTGGTAGCTATTCAGTTGTAAATCCTGTTTTCAATCCTTCTGACTATTTTATTTGTGATCTGTAATATTGATTTGTCTCCTGAGCAGAGAATGCTGCACTATATCAGGAGCAGGGACATTTTATTCCTTGCTAAAATAATTCAAAGCACTCCCAGAAATCTGCAAGATGGGGGAAAAAAGAGATCTTCCTTCAAACCTTTTTTTTTTCCCCTCTTTGAAATGAGTTGAGGAATTTGTTTCTGCGGTTGATTTGTTTTTATCAGTTAGTTGCAAAATCTGACCAGCCTCGCCTTTCAAACCCATCTCCCATGATAACCTGCCACTGACTGTCTCTTGATAACCGACTTTAGGAAAAAAACAAGTTAAAAGGTTTGCATCTGAGCACAGCTCAGGGTGTGGAGGAACAGGGCTGAGCTACCACAGGCAGCTCTGCAGTTGCTGTTGGAGTCGAGCGAAGATGCCAAGCTGTTCCCAGTTCCACACAAGCCGTAGCAGCCGTGCCTGGAACACAGCTGTATTTTCCCACAAGCTGTGAGCGCCTTTTGGCAGCCTCAGATGCTCCAGCTCTCCAAAGCCTTTCCAGCTGCTCCTGCCTTGGGAAGGAGGAGCTGCTGGGTCAGGCACCAGGGGTACCTCGCCCATGGACCCGACCCTCTGCTGCTGCAGATCTGCATGGCCTGAGCAGCCTGGTGGGAGCTAAGCTGAGCTGCCCCATGTCTCTGAGAGATGCCAGTGATGCCTCAGGTTTTAGCTTTTATGTTTTTCAGATTCTGTGCTGCTTTAGTGTGTAGTTCTGAGCTTCATACTAAGGGATGGTAAGCTGTCTTCACAGAGTAGGGAGACAAAACAATTCCTTCTCTAGCTGGGGACCAAGGACAAATGATCCAAATCTCAGGCCCAAGAGCACAAACAATGATAAATTGAAGAGAGAAAACAAGAAGGATGGAACTTCATAACCTAAAGCTATAATTAGACAATTAATTCCAGTATGCAAATGGACCAAAACATAAAAGTGAGAGACTCCGTGACCAGTTGTCCATTTTGTGACCATTTTGGTTCATCTTGGGTGCAGCCCTGGCTGGGCTCTTGTGCTGCCCAAGGTGGATCCATTGAGGCCTTTTAATAATTCTCTACTTTATTCTTTAGCTCTGTCTAGTCTCTGTTCTAGGTCAACCTTCCCAAGGCATCACCAGTGCTGCCCTCAGCCTGGGGCTGCTGTGTGAGCTCCTCTGGCTGTGCCCTGATCTGTGCCCAGCCCCCCTGAATACCTGTCCTGGTAATAGCTATTATAGCCAAAACCATTGCTACAGCTTCTGCCTGTGTTAGTGCAACTTGGCTTCTAGCTGTCAGTTCATTCTATCTCATTTTGGGATAAACCTGGAGCCTGGGAGTAAAATCACTGCTGATTTTTAAATTATTTTTTTTTTAATGGCTAGCTTTAGGCCTGTAGCATCCCTGTGCCTGAGGGTGACTAGCAAGAGTTGATGGTCTCTGTGAAAACTGAACTTTAGGTGTCACATGCTGCACACTCAAAGCTGATGGCCCGTTCTGGCCAGTGTAGTACGAAAAGCCTGGAATACAGTTGTCCTTGGATACCTCTGCATATTGTTCTCTATCAAAAAGATCTTTTGAAGGCTGACCTGAAAACAACCCATGTCCTTGCAGCGTGAAAGGCTTCTCCTTTCCCTGAAGTGGCAGAAGTGTGCAGTGTTTGGGCACAAGTTGTATTTCCCAAGCAGTGAGTGCATGGTTGGGATGTCTGCAGCACATACCGAGTGCTATGCTGCTGCTGTGTGGCCATCAGGAGGCATTTAAAGTGCTTTTTCTTGGGAGTTCTTTTCAAAAATTTGTTTTTTGGTCAAGTGTTCTCTTTATTTGCCTTCAACTTTCCTCCCCATTTCTTCCAGTAAGAAAACAGAAGTTGTCACTAGACATTAGAACACAGCAAGGTTTAAGTCAAGGCAAGTTAATATTGATTATTTGCATGATGTTTGTTTCTAGAAGTCCTTCTGAGCTAGGTGTTGTTCTAGCTCTGAGCAGAAATAAGTCCTGGTTCACGCTAATGTATTTAGCATCTAATTCTAAAAAGAAACCAAGGTTCTTCTCATTTTCAGCAGTCCAAAGACCTTTCTGTAATGCTCCTTTCCTTTATTTGTCTGAGTCTGGTTATCAGATTTGGAGACAGTATTCCAGTAACTGTCCCTCTGGCATTTTGCTGCTCCTCAAGACTATTCCCTGGATAGTTCCATGTGGCTGTACACAGAGATGGATCTCTTTGTGTTCCCAGAGCAGCTCCCCAGGATTTGTGGAGCAGTGAGCTGAGCTCCCAGCTGTGCCCTGTGGCAGCTGAGCTCTGAGCCTTGGCTCCATCCCTGCTCTCAGGACACAGCTCCCTGCCCATGACCGGCATCACAGGGCCTTGGGTGCTGGATCTGAGGCTGGGATGTGCTGAAACACGTGCTGGCCAAATGAGTCCAGCTGCCCAGCAGATCTGGATGGCTTTGGATAACTGACATCCTGATCTTTATCAGATCTGCCTCATCTGTGAACGTTACCGGCTCTGTTTCTCTGGGGTTTTTTGTTAGATCTTTTGATAAGATATTAAATTTTCTGGGTCTAAACCAGATCAATGTTGCTCAAAACACTGCAGCTGGATGATGTCCTAGTCGTAGGTCCTAGGTGAAACTCAGTGGTAGACAGATGGGCTTTGGTCTTTTTAATATGTGAGCACTGATTTTTTGTTTTCTCCAAAAGCAAAAGAGAGGTGGAAAACAGTGACAGTGTCAAACAGATACCAGTTTTACCCTGGTTATATCTGCTGGAAAGGAAATCTCTAAGCTGAAGCTGGTGTGATGCACCCTGTACAAGACGCTTCAGCTGCTCTTAGGAGACAGTTTTATGTAAGAGGAAATGTAAAGGACTTTCAGCTTTTGATACAGACTCAGTTACAGAAGAAACCCTAAGCTCCTAAGGAAGAGGAGGTTTTGAAGATAACATCCCTAGCCAGTTGGTTCAGCCTCACGTGAAATTGCTGATATTTTAGTGATCTCTGGCTCACCCGTTCTGCCAAATTGAGATGACTGTAAGACTGCTCACACACTTCATTTCATTGCATAAATTACTGCATTGCCAAGACTTCTTTGAGACCCAGGCTGTCAATAGAGAAACCTTTGCTGTTATTTCAGGCTGATCTGTGCATGCCTAGGCAAGGCTGAATAAACCACAGATGACCTCTGATGTAATTTTACCTTTAGTCATTTGCTCCATTCCACTGCCAAGCTTGCACACACAATCTCCTAACCTGGAGATTCTTTTTAGGGCAAAATAATGGTGGAATGAGCCAAATGGGGATTTTCACAGCACAGTAATTCTCACACCGGTGCCCTTACAAGGGACTCTCTAATTCATCATTCCCAGAGCCTTTGCACCACTTGGCTTATCCCTGAGCAGAGGGTTTAGTGTAGGCACTGCCTATCTGTGTAGGGAGGTATTTGGGCAGGAGTATTCCACAACAGCTATTTTGGGCTATTTCCCCACATCGAGGAGCTCACTGAGTGCTTATCTCAATGGAACGAAAGTCAAGCCTGTTCTTCTAGATAAAATGCTTTCCCCTCCAACTGCCTGATGCCTTATCTCTGGTCTTGCAGCATCACCCATAACCCCTCTCCTGACCCACTTAACTTTCTGCTTTCAGCAGAGCTGGGCTGGGGTCAGGGAGGCTTAATTAATGAATAATATTCACTTTCTTCTAATGCGAAAACTCTTCAAGTGGTCCATGCTCATGTAATTAGGAGAGAAATCTCTATTCTTAATCAGCTGATAAATTATCTATGGGCAGACCTTTAAGAATGTATTTCAGGTAGCTTTGGTTCACATAAGTTATTGGGTTTTAAGCATTTTTCAGCATCTCCAGACAAAGAAAAGAACTTTAATGATATCATTTGACACTTGTCACCTTGTTTTTCCTTGCCTGTTTAAAAAACAAACCAAGACTGTGTTATCTCTTTTCCATATCCAAAATAATTTCTATGAAATCAATAGTTTTGCAAGCATAGCAATAAGCTAATAAGCTTCAAAAATTAGATAGGGACTGAATATAGGCAGTCAAAGCAGCGAATGTGTTGCCTCTTACATTCCAATTTCAGCAGCAGGTACAGCCAAGGAAAGCTTGTTTGTTAATTTATTTGGAATTAAGCTGATACTTTTAAGCCATTTCCTAGTGAATGATTATCTATCAAAATGTTTTTATCAGCTGGAACTGACTGATGTTCATTCAGATAGTTTCTTGGAGAACCAGCATGTGTGTAGATAAACAGAATTCTAGTTTCCTGTTTGAATATTATTTTTTTTTAGTGCCTCCATTTTTTACAGTGTGGCAGGGACTTCTCAGGAAATGCTCTTCTCCCTGAATCTGTATGCAAAGAAGTCCATTGGTGTGAACAGTCCTGTTCATTTGTTGCCACTGGATTGTCTGGTGAAACACAGAAGGATAAAAATTCCGGCCATTGTGAGTTAGATCGCTAAATGTGGGGACTGTGGACCTTCCAGGATGGAGTTCTGCAGAGGACACCATGGACACTGCAGTTGCAAACATGATCAGGAAGTGGGACTGACATAAGGGCCTTGCCCCTCCTCCCCACACCAGTTTAGGACACTGGTGAGTGCCTTAGAGAGGCTGAGCCCTGCCTAGGTACAGGTGAGCAGACTCTTGCTTGACTTTGTTTCAGCTCCAAGGAGAGCAAGAAAGGGTGAGATCCCTTTCCCACATCCAAGAGTTGTCACTGGGTTCTGCTACAGGGAAATGGCAAAAGCAGCAAACAAATCAGTTAATGGCAGTCTTCACAGGGCACACAGCCTCTCGTGCTCTTGCCTTTGCCTTCCTTGCTGCCTCTGTGTGAGGTGTCACTGTCACACCTGCTGCTTCCCAAGGACAGTTTCACCACATCACCTCTGGTTTTTGAATTTTTTTCCATGCCTTCATTCACAGGTGGGGAGGAAGAGTGAAGCCTGCCATACTTGGCCAGCGTGGAGCTATGATTTCACTGTGCTGGCATATTGCGTTGCAGCCATGTGTCACAGATCTTTTGCTTGTCATCTCCCATGTTCTCACTATTCCCTGTCACTTTAAAATTAATTCATTGTTAATCACTTACTCCACCCAGACGATACCCATTTTCTTCTACTTGCAAGGCACCACCTGATGCTTCATTTGGGGAGAATGGAGGGAGGGACAAACAAAAGTTGACAATTGCACTGTGAACCAGTGGAATTAATTTGTCCCATATGCAAAATTTAATTTGAACAGTATGAATAATGAAGCTCTTTGGTCAGAGCACTGCTTCTCCAGATACCGCAGTGCAGTTTTTCTATACAAGGGAGCAGAAAGACAAAAGGAGTGAGATCTTCCTTTCCAAGTTTGTATGGGATACTGCACTCCCAGCTCTTGGTGGATGACTGGGGGAAATTTGCATTAATTGTGGTTATATTCAAGGGTAACCATCTTCTCAGTGCCATTGCTTGAGTCACTTCTGGTAGAATCACAGAATCATGGCACGGTTTGGGTAGGAAGGGACCTTAAAGCCCATCCAGTTCCACCACCATGAGCAGGGGCACCTCCCACCACACCAGGCTGCTCCAAGCCCTGTCCAGCCTGGCACTGGACACTTCCAGGGATGGGCAGCCACAGCTTCTCTGGGCAACTGCTCCACTGCCTCACACCCTGAGTAAAGACTTCCTTTCTACCATCTAATCTAAATATCTTCTCTTTCCATTTGAAACCATTCCCCCTTGTCCTACCACTATCTGCCTGTGTCAAAAGTCACTCTCCCTCTTTTTTACAGCTGTGCTCTGACTCAGGCAGGAGTTTTCTGAGTCCCAGAATGCTTGAGGTTGGCAGAAACCTCGAAAGATCACCTGGGACAACTCCATCCTCAAGCAGGTTGCCCAGGGCTTTTGAATGCCTCCAAGTGTGGAGTCACTGCCACCTCCCTGAGCAGCCTTTGCTGGTGTGTGACCACCCCCAGAGTTGCAAACACATTTTTTCTGGTGCAAAGCTCCTGTTGGGAAACAGGATGCCCATGCAGAACAGGGTGGATAAGATCAGGGCAGAGTTCCCCCCTGGCTCAGCTGGCCTCTGGGCTCCGAGGAGCCACTTCATCTGCCAGCCCCCAGAAAGGAAGCCTCAAACCACAGCTGGGAACATTTTGAAACAGATTTTTGTCAGCCCAGAGGAAACATTGTGGGGGGAGAACAGGCCCTTGTAGCTGTGAGCCAGCGATGGCACGATAAAGGCACCCAGCTCATCCTCTGTACCTGTCCAAGGAATTTCAATCCCTTCCTTTCAGGATGCAGTGGAACAGGGGCATTTCTCTTTCACAGCTCTCCTCGCTCTTCTGTTTCCTAATGTAATGTATATGCACACCTGGTTTTTAATGTATGTATATGTAGAGGGTCTGGGAGGTGCTGAAATGGTGATTTTTGGTGCACAGTTTGAGGAAACACAGCCAGGAAAGTCTACAGAAGGATTCCTACTGCATTGTGTGGTTCATCTCAAGTACCATTTGGAGCCCAGAGCTTTGCTGGGCTTGGCTGACATTTGATCCCAAGCCAAATCCCTCTGTACCAGAGCACCTTCCTCAGTTCCCAGGAGGCTTTCTGCTTGCAGAGGAGTTGCAGGAGAGCACAAGAGTCACAAGGTGCCCAGAGAATGCAAAGTGTGGTGCAGGAGGGGTTCTTCAGGTGGCAGATTGGTGACCTGGTGAGTGATCAGGTAATTGACAGCTGGTCTCTGCCATCCTCCTTGAGAGAAGGGACTCAGTGTTAAATCTCTCTGGAGAATGGAAGGAAGGGAAGCCAGAAAATCCCCCACAGGTGGAATGAGATCATATAAAAAGTGGCAGAATTCCAAATGAAATTGATTCACTTTTCTCCCAAATGAACACCTGAATCGCTATGAATCAATAGAAATGGCATCAATAAATGTATCTTGTTTTCTTCCAGTTTAACATCTGTTTTCAGAGGGTTCTCAGAAAGCATTTTGATACACCACTGCATGGAATACTGCTGTCAGATAAATTCAGATTATCCTGGACCACTACAGGGTATTATATCACAGAATGAAAACAGGCAGCAGAGATGTAAAAGCAAAGAAACTGTTAGGGCTGATTTCTTGGGAAATGTCAAAAAGGCTGCTTTGAGAAGTGGTGGTGTTTGAATCCCAGCACACACTAACATTAGTTTTGCTGCTGTTTGCCCAGAACTTCTGCAGCACTAGCAGAAAGAGCTTGGTCTCCAGCAATGCCAAATAATACTGTTTTATTCAATTTTGTACCAATAAATAAGAAGTATTACTTGGGTTTTTTTCAGAACTTAGTCATCTCTGGCATATCTGGCACTACTTCTGTTTTGAAAAGGCGGTATCGTTACCCAAATTATAATGACTCCTGAGTTCTTTGAAACTTAATTGCGGAGTATGTTAATCTGGCTTTTAAGCTGTTTTCTAACATGAATTGGTGTTGGTGCATGTTTCTACCCAATACATGATGTGTGCCACCCAAAAACCATGAAGTTAACATGAGAACCAACCAAAAGCTGGAGTATTGAAAAGGTCAAATACATTATTAAGCATTAAAATTCTGAGAAGTCCCTGTTGTGCAGGAGATCGTAACAAGAAGAGGAAACGGCACGACACGAGCGATCTCTTGTGATAAGGATCTGGTGGGCAGAGAAGAGCAGAGGAAGTGGAGCATGGGTGATGATTCCTGTTACAGGACGTGGCCCTCCTCCTCCTCCCCATCAGGTGGTGTGCTCAGGGCTTTGGCTGAAATATTCTGGAATTTGGTTAAACTCTAGAAACAACGTTACATTTTTGTTTATTTTGTCAAGCAAATGGGAACCTTCGTTTTTATAGTTCTAGAAAGGCATCTGAGGCTGAAGTTGTCCCATCCCAGTAAAGCAGCCTTTTCTCCTCTGCCTCTCAGGTCTGAGCTGGAAGGAGATGGTGCCACGTGTGCAGGGTCACTGTCTCTGTGCCATGCCTCGTGTGTAAACTCAGACACCTGAGCCCTGAGACCTGGGATGGGTCTCACTGTCCCATTTTGACACCAAGCAGGTACCCCATTGCTAGTGACAAGTAGGACTACAACAAAGACCCCTATTAAGCTCTTGTGAAAAACTGTAAAGGTTTTGAAGCTTCTGTTGCCATTTTAAAGCTTCTGTAAATCTTGAGCAAGTTTACAGTATTGAGATGCACCATCTAAGGGATGAGCCAAAGTTGGTTAAATCCCCTCAAATATAAAGAAGTAAATTTTTGTTCCTGTCACTCAGTATAATCTGCTGTGTGCCTCCACCACGAAGGCTTGGTTTTGGTGTCAATTAATCATTACCCTCTGCCTTTACCCACAGGTAAAGCTGGTAAAGAGGGGGAGGGTGCCAGATGTTCCCTGCATCCCTCTGTGCCTCCACTGCCGCTCACCCCGGAGCATCCGGGTGTCCCAGAGGACAAGAGTGAGAGAGCATCTCTTGGGATACCCAGAGGACAAGAGTGAGAGAGCATCTCTTGGGATACCCAGAGGACAAGAGTGAGAGAGCATCTCTTGGGATACCCAGAGGACAAGAGTGAGAGAGCATCTCTTGGGATACCCAGAGGACAAGAGTGAGAGAGCATCTCTTGGGATACCCAGGGGACAAGAGTGAGAGAGCATCTCTCAGGATACCCCACCCAGGCTGGCCCTGGGCACGGCTCTGCCCCACAGTGAGTCACTGGATGTGCTCCTCCGATGAGGACACTGAGGGGCAGGAGCAGGATGGTGTTCCCCGTGCCTGCGGGTGCTGGGATGGCTGCTGGGGTCTTGCAGCACTGCTGAAATGCACAGCAGCACAGGGGGCATCGGTGTTTCTTGGTTTTATCTCTAGTGTAGGCATACGAAGACAAAAAAAGAGAGAGTTGAGGAGAGGAGGAAAGCTGTCCAATTTCCCAAAGCTCTCTGAAGAGCCGTGGGTGATTAACAGCTGGGAGTGCTCAGGCAGATCGGGTGGGGTTTGCTAATGCAGCCATTCGTGCAATCACAGCGGGGAGGGGGTGAGGAGAGGTGATGGCATGGCAATGTGTCATGAAAGCCACCGAGGGAGCGAGGAGCCAGGGGAAAAACCCGCTCTGTGCCCGGAGAGGACAGGCATCACGTCAGCCACGGCGTTTGGGAAGTGCTGCTACATGCATAGAGATGCAGACAGGAGACCTCGTTGGCTCAGGGGAGTTTTTGACTTGAGTAAAGTCAGTCTATAACTCGATTGACCAAAAAATAAAAGGTGAAAAAACGACTCCACCACCTTCACTCCGCACACAAGTTTTATCTAGCTCCACTAATAAGTTAGAAACACAGAAGTACCGACCTGTAATGGGCTGTGGGAGACCAAGCAGTCTAAGAACACCACACAGAGACAAGTTTAACTGTCATGGTAAAAAAATGGCTTGAATCAGGGTAATATTTATTAAAAACTTCATGCAGATCATATTCAGAGGAGATTTAGTGTGCAAGGCAGGTGAGACCCATCTCACCCTGTCCTGGCTCAGGTGGAGACAGTAAATTCTGGCAGAGTGTGGTTCAATCTCCCCAGCACCCTGAAGAACACCTGGTCCCCTGCTCTGTGCCTCCCCATCCTGCCCCAGCAGGGCAGGAGGGCTGGCTCACCCACCTGGCCCCGGGCTGTGTGTTGGAGCCAGGGGCAGAAGGGTTGGGATAACACAAACGGGGTTACACTTTCCGCTGCTGTCATGCTAATTAGTCAGCACTCATCAAGATAACTAGAAAAATAATTTTGCAGATCGTATCAGACTAGTTTGTGGTTGGCTTGAACTGGTGCTTTATTCTGCAGACACAGAAATGTGCAGCATTTTTAAAAGGCCAGACTTTTAAAAAACGTTGAATTATGAGTTTCTTTTTTCCCATTCACCCCAAAAGGAAAAAAAAAAATCCAAACAAAAGCCTGATCAGTGCCTGTTGATTTGCTTCCTTCCATTGCTTTATTTCTCCTTTTTGCTTGCTACCTGGTGTTTTCCCTGTCTTTTGAGATCCCTGTGAAGCAAAAGGGGCAATGAAACTGGCAATGCAATATTTTCTAGCTACCTCTATGCTTTGCTGTGTTGATATGAAAAGGTAAATCATAAATCCAACCCTGAGACGTTCCAGTTTCAGGCCTCCAAATAATGTTCCAACCCTCCTGCTAGGACAGCAACTGCCTTGCTTTGTGTGTAGGTAGCAAAGAAATGATCCTTTGCTGGTTGTACTATGGGAACCCCTCTGCTGATGCTGTTCTACCCCTCATGCAGCTGGTTTGAAGATCCCTGGGATTTAGTCTTGGAGGAAAAAAAGTAATCATTCAAAAAACAAAGAGCTTCATTTTACCTGCTTCTGACTCCTTTCTAACAAGGGCTGCTTTTTGATCAAGAACCTGCCTCTGTTTCAAGCGAAGCTTCTCGGGCAGGATTTTCAATTTTTTTTAAAAAAAAAATTTCTTGTCCCCCACCCCCAAGGATAAACGATTGGCCTCATTCAGGAACACTGAAATTCTTACTCTTTTTTTTCTGAGCACGAGAAGCACGCCTGCAATTTTCTCACGGAATTTCTTGCGGCAGAAGGACCTCGTCCCCTCCCAAAACGCATCCTTATGTAAGGAGCTCGTGTTTATTGCTCCATCAGACCGGCGGCTGTATGGAAACGCCAGGCGTGTTTGTTTGTGTGCCGGTGGTTAATGCTCATTAGCAGGGACACTAATAGCACTGCCTGGAGCCAGGCAAAGTGCGAGGCGCTCTCCGCGTGAATTTCCCCGGCTGGGTTTGGCAAGCGCGGCCGGCGCTGGACCTGCGGCACCGCTGCTGCTCCTCCTGCCCGTGCCGAGCTTTGGTCCAGGCTGCAGGACGGCATCTCCCTGCTCGAAAACCTCTAGGGACTCAGTGGGCTGTTGCTGTCCAAGGAGCAGTGATGGAGCCATCCCAGCAGTCCCGCTCCACTTGCGTTTCCTCTGTTTCTCCAAGCCCTGATCCTCTCTGCTGTCGGCTGCTCCCCCCAGGCATCCCCTGCTCCTTTTTCTTCAGGATTTGTTGGCTCATTTCACCCCTAGCCTCTGGTTTTTGGTTTGGGTTTTTTTTGGTTTTTGGGGTTTTTTTTTCACTCGGGATTATCTGTGTGTGACAGCAAATGGGAAACTGAGGCATCTGGCTGCAGAGTGTGTCATGTGAAATATGTCAGCGGTGCTGTAGTGCTAAATGGGGAGAAAACACCACCAGACTGACAGCTCAGAGGGAGATCAGGGTGCTGATAGCTCTCCTCTCTCTCCAGGCAGGAGAGATGGGCCAGGGCTAAAAATCTGACGCAGCCCAAGGGACAATATGGGTTTCCCCAACTCTTTTGCACTTAGAGAAAAGGTTCAGTTAGGGAGAAGCACTGCTTAAGTTTGATTCTTGGGGATAAACAAGATTTAGGTGCCCAGAATCAGCTTCTCCCCCAAAAATGGTACCTGTGGGGTTTAGGTGTCTGTTGAGCTGGCCCGTATCTCAGTGAGCATGAGGATGGCTGCAGTCAGAGGTGTCTGCAGAGACAGTGCCCAGGGGATGGGCCTGACCCAAGGCACTGGATCCCAGCTCTGACAGCTATGAAATCACCTTGTCAGCTGCACTGGGTGGGGGAAACACAGCACAGACCTTGCAAGGAGATAATATTTTAAGTGGTTATCAAGGAAGGAGCCAGGCTTCAAACAGAGTCACTCATTTCTAATGTTGGCACTTTATTAGCCTTGTCCTGTTTGGGCTTAGCAAGATTCGAAGTCTCTCTTGTGGCAGGAGTGATGGCAGGTGTGAATGGCCAAGGCTGGGGTCTGACTTTGAAGGTAAAATGTGGTGTGGCGCTCCCTGCTGTAGCTGGAGACTTCCCAAGAATGGGAAGGGGGACATGGGGGACATGACTGCAGAAGGGCCTGGATAAGGGATGGCAGTGTAGTGTTTTAGTGCAGTGTGCATCACTTGGAACCAAGGGAGAGCTTTCCTCCAGGATCCCTTGGGAAGAGAAGAGCCAAGTGGGGGTCTTCACTGAGGTTTTGGGTGCTGCAGTTTGGGCTGGGGACAGAGGAGTTTGGATGTGGCAAGGAAGCTGCCATGATTATGTTGAAGAGGCCAAGCTTTGGTCCAGGCATGTGCAGAAAACCATGCCTGGGTAAATGTCAGGCTGGTGAAAAAAAAAAAAAAAAGCCAGTTAAGGAAGGGGCAATAGGTCTTGGTGGATGTGACTGGGGATTCTGCTGCTTGTGGAGCATCTGGCTTTAAGTCTCTTGGGATGAGTTCTCCCTTGTAGAGAGAGGAAGATCTAGAGAACATCAACACAGACTCTGCTGGATGGACACACAAATGAGGTCTGAAGAGAGTGTCCTCAAGGGTTTTAGTTAAGCAGGTGGTTAAAATGCAGAGTGTTCACAGGCCGTGCTTATGGCATCCATAGGGTGTTTCCATTCTGGCATCCATGGGGTGTTCCTCTGAGAAGAGTGTCCAAGGGGCTTGGCCACCACGGTTTCTCTCATTTTTTTCTGACAGCTTTGGGCTTCTCAGCCTTCTGCAAACATTGCCATCATTTGTCTGGATGATGAGTGCTCATGTTCCATGTTAGAAACCGAGTCTCACTGAGGGATGGTGGCTCCACAGGAAAAGTAGCCTTTTCTCCTGGGTGAGAGAGTCTTAAGTGACAATTCCACTCTGCACAAGAGGTTCACCTCATCTTTAGAAAGAGGCTGAAATTTAGTCTCATGTTGGGTAAAAATACCTTAACCAATGAGATACTGAATGAAAGATTTTGGGTTTACTTTCTCCTTCTTCTTTTTTTTTTTTCTTTTTCAAAGCAGAAATTCTTCAGTACCCAAGTTCTTGATTTGAAAGATCAAAGTGCTGCACTGAGGAGTGAATGCAGACTTGTGGGGAGGTAAGATAAGACACCTCCATCCTCTTCATTCAGTGATGGTTTCCTGGTCCTTTTGTTGAGCTGGGGCCACTGCACCTCAGTGTGGTGCTTAAAATTATCTTGTCTTGAGGTATGCAGCTCTTCCTACCTGTTCACAGCCCAGGGAATACTCCATCCACCCCACAGGTTTCTGCTATGGGGATCAGCCTTTTGGGAACTCCAGTAAGTCTCAAGGCTGCAGCCCTTCAGCCTCTTTTCAAGAACCTGACCTAGTAAAGTCAATTGAAACGTAGCCATGGCCTGTGAGAGCCTTTGGACTCTCACAGATATAAAACAGAACCATAAAAACTGATGCACTGAATAAAATATAATAGCACTCATTCTGGAATAGAAGCTGATTTATTTTAACTTGACTTAATACATTTTCTTATTCTGGCTTAAGAGCATCCAGAAAAGTTCCTGTAGTCAATTTTCAAGTGTCAACAAGCTGTTTTTCTTGGTCTCACAAACTCATCTTTGAAATGGGAATAACTTAGTCTCCCATATGGTGTTGAAAGCTACTTCAGAGCGGAAATCTCCTGTATATTCATACAAAATTTTAGAGGAGCAGGTGGAAATTATCTGGCAATTAAAGTTAGTGCTATGGAGCTAGGACTTGGAGTGACACAACCAGTCTATTCAAAGACCTCATCTCCTCCTGTCAGCAGTTGGTTACGTGACTGCTCATGGTGCTGCTCCTCATGGGGGGAAAAAAAGCCCTTGAGGAGATGGCAAAAGATTTCAGCTGATTTCTGATAACTGGGTTTGAGCTGGTTGTGACATTTATCTGAAAGGAAATGGTTAAAAGCAGGTCTTTAGCAGCTCTGGCTCTGACATGGTTCTGCAGAGTTATTGGGGTATTAATGAAGAAAAGTAGCGTTCTGTGAATGCAGGAAGTGGCCTCCAATAAAATTTGCGAATTTCACAGAAAAACAGACATAAAAAGGTCAAGACTCTCCTCAGCCATTTTGTCTAATTTTCTTTTGAGCAGTAGGTTTTTCTACTCACCTAAATTACTCAGGTCTGAGCAGTAGCACAGGATGGTTGCCACCATCCCAAGGGGAAGTGTTCACCACCCTCTTGCAGCAGCAGTCCAAGGTTTATCCCTCACCATTTTTCAGAATTGCTCAACATTTTCTTGACTGTTTGTAGCTGGTGTTAGATCACCTGATTTTCCTCCATTGCAGAATTTACAAACTTCAGGGGTTTTTTTTGTTTGTTTCTCTGGCTTTTTTCAAATCATGCAGAACTCTCCTACTTCCCTCAAAGGGTTTGCTCAAACTTTCTCAACTTGATTGGAAGACCTGATGAACTATTTTACCTCCAGAGTATGTGACTGGTAGGGAGATATAGGCATGTGTAAACAGTTGTTTTGGCGAAAAATTGATTTGAAAAATTGTTTCAAACATCTATAAAAATGAAGCCCAGCATTTCATGGAGACAGTGTCAATAGAGAGGAAAATTTGCAGCCTCTTTTTTTTAGACACTGCTCCTGTTTAAATTTTAAATTTAAATTTGTTAAGGTGAGGAGCATTGTGGCATTGCTGTGCAGTCTCTGCTGTGCAGAGAGAATTCCAGGTGAGACCAGTTCCCTGTGAAGCAGATGCTCAGTGACATTCCAGAGCCATTGAGGGCCTGCTGCTCAGGGAGCTTTCTCCATCCTGCTGAGGCCAGGAGGTTCAGGGAATTCACTGCTTGGCATGAGGAGTCTTGGAAGAGGGGAGAGCTCAGCTGCCTTAAAATTAAGCAATCAAAATTAAAAGGAAACACGACTGACCTCAGCTGGAAGTTGGTGCATTTTAAATATGGGATGGTGCTTTTTTGCAACCTGCCTAAGAAGTTTGCTAATGCCCCTGATTTATTATAGAGGCTGAGAGAAACAGCTTTGCACAGCAGGATAAGCGTGCTTTTGACTTGGTTCCAGGTATGACAATAGCTGAGAGCCATCAAAAGTAGGAAGAAAATAGCTGCCAACAGTTCTGTCTGACTTGGATGATCCTGATTTTCCTCTTGCTCTGTCAAACCCTGCTTGCTCAGTCCTTTCTGATGGAATTGAGGACAGAACATCCTTCTGAGAGCAGCTTTTGTTCCTATCAGCATTTAACTGTGCTTCCTATGTAGGATATGATCTACGGAGCCCTGGGAAGAGAACTCTCTCCTCTGCCTTCCTGTGCTTCTCCAAGAGGGAATGCTGGGTGCTGAGCACAGACAGCGGGTTGGACCTCCCAAATTTCACAGAATGCCAGCAGACAGCAGCAATATTCAGGAAAAAGGTTTGCCATTAGAAGTTACTGAAGAAATATTGTCTCCTGTTCCTGACTATGGCAACTGGAATTAGCAGACCAATCCTTTTCTTCCCTTCTCCCTGAAAAGGACAGTGGGAGACCAGGTAAGCCTTCACCAAACCTCGGCAAGGAAATACCTGAGCTGGGGAAATGAACTAGAAAATCATGCTAGAAAATGTGAAATATTAGACTACTGTTAGGATTCTGGTCCGAAATAAAGCCAGAAACATAATTTTGGAGGTTTTGTGACACTGAAAAGGAATATTTTTGCAATGTTTTTGTGAAGGGGGTGATGTGTAGGCTATGCAGTTGTAGAGTTTTGTTTCACATGCTCACGTGCCACTGCAGCTTCAGCCTCACAGAGCTTGTCCTCTTCTTCTGGGAGAGGTAAAGGACACCTACCTGTTTGTATGACCAAATAGGTAAGGTGGTGTATAAAACAAGATTGAAAAATATGACCTTCTCACTGGAAAAAATACAAACTTCAGGCATTTGGGCACTTTCCTAGTCCTTTTACAAAACTTGGAAGCAAATGGTTAAAAGCAGGCTAAGAATATTTACCCACAGATTAAACAAAATGTCCATTTTTTTGCCTGTTTTTCCCCATCATGCTGTTTAAACCTGCTAAGAAATTAGTTTTGCTATGAGTTTTCATGCATAATTTGGGTTGCACACAAAGGGGTTTTTTCCTTCTAATATGTAAAATAATTGGATTTTGAGCAATGTTGTGTGTTTGAAGGTAGTAATACATGTAACTAATGGGTATGAAATTTGAAGGAGGATGCAGATCATTCTTTGAAGGTAAAGATGCCACAGTTTGCCTAAGTTCAGTTCATGTACTTTGTCAGCTGCAGCTTTTGCTCTGTCCTTTGAATTTCCAGGACACCACCTTTGTCTGAAGGCTTGTATTGAAACTGTGAACAAGCAGACTGTGATTTTGAAGGAGAGGATGAGGGCTTTTTCCCTTGCCTGAGGAATCTGCTCTTGAGCTGAAGACCACAGCCTTTAAAAGCCTGGAGTGGTGATGTTTGTCTTTCAGAAATCTATGCAGGTGTGTAACTCATTACTTTTGTACCCAAAGGCATTTCTCCATGTGTTTCTTCACTAAGACTCAAAAATTCCACACTGGAATGCAATAATATTGCTTAAGGAAACTGGAGATTGCCTTGCCTTGGAATAAATCCTGTCCCCTCATTGCTAGAAGTGCCTGAAGGTGTGTGCACTACCTGTCCTTAGAGCCATGACCTATTTAATCATAAACTATAGGTAGCTATCAGTAGCCATTAAAAACTTGGATACACTAAAAACTGCAGAGGGGGAAAGGATTAAAAGTTGCAGGAGGGCAGAAAGAGGAGTCCATGCTCAGGGACACATCTGCCCTGGTGCCCAGGGATGTGCTGGAGGGGAAGAGGGAGCTGGGAGAGAAGCTCCAGCTGGGTGGGAGGCTGGGGCCTCGGGGTGCTGCTGCCCTGGCCCCAGGCTGCTGCCCAGCTCCAGCAGGCTCCAGCTCATTTGCTGCTCTTTGTGCCAGCTTTGGAGGGGATTTTTCAAGGCAGTGCAAAGTGTGAGGGTGGCTGATTTTTGCTGTTAAGGAGAAGAGCAGTGTGTTTGTTCACCAGCTGCTGACAGCTCTGTCTCAGGGCAAAGAGGGAGGGGGACAGGATGTGTGAGTTTGGGGGATTAATGCAAATCCAGCAGTTGCTGTAGCTTTATACCATGTGTAGAGTGTGTGAAGGGGTGGGAGGTGGGGATTTTTTTCCTTCCTCTACAGCAAAATTCATCAGTCCCCAGCTCCTTCCCCCTCCAAAAATCCTTGTGCTGCACTCACCGGCCCTGCACTAGGCATGTGGGGTCTGGCACTTTGCAGCCCTTTACTTTTTCTTCCTCCACACCTTTCCAAGGGATCTCAAGTTTGGGACATAAGTCTCTTTTTTTCCCTCCCCTCCTCTCCTGTGGTGGATTAATCCCAGTTCAAACCTGGAGCTTGGGGTGGCACCGAGGTGGGCACAAGGAGACTGAACTCATGACCCTGTGGCTCAAACTGGGCTGCCTGACAAATCTGAAGTGTCCCTGGGACACAGCAATGTCCTGGCTGACAGGGAAGAGGGGAGAGATGATAAATGAGTCCCAGAAATGCTGTTCTGAGTGCACAGCAAGGGCCACAGGGCTGCAGAGTAGATCTGGAAACACAAGCACTGGGTACATGCAAGCTGTCTCTCCCGAGGCTGGGAGCAGCTCCTTGCTCTCTGGCAGCCCAGAAGCAGCTGGGGAAGATGGAGTAGTCACAGTCATTATTTTATGGCATGTCAGTAAAACTCCTGTGGGAAGGGACAAGCAGGCTGCCCAGCTTTTCACCCATCAATGCTCTTAAAAACACAACATCCCCTTCTGAGGCCCCAGCAAGAGGGTCTGCACGCCTTTTCAGGTGCTTGTCATTGGGCCTGAAGGTGCAGATTGGCAGTAAGTGAGGAGATTTTGTTTTTCCTGAGGTTAGAAGTGTTGTGTCAACTCTAAATTAAGACAGGTTTTGTCTGGGCGGTATCTGACACACAGCTTGCCACTTGCTAAATCTGAAATTAAGATGTTTGGACCAAAACAAAATCCCCTTCTATTAAGATATTTTAGCTCTGTTGTCTTCTGTAGGATACTGAATAGAAGCTGCTATTTAAAGGTATTTTAGTGGGAAGCATCCATGGATGCTGAGGGAGCTCTCTCCACTATCTGCTTATTGGACACAGACATTCTTCTTCAGCTTCTAGACACTACATCTGTTTGTTAAAATTAAAGACTGGGTTTTTCTCAAGCTTTTTCAGTCTGACTCACATTGCTCAGGGATCATGGTGCAAATGCTGCTTCTTTTGTGCAAGATCAGTGCAGCCAGGCCATGTGGTCTGGCTGTGCTCTGAACTGAGGGGTCACACTGCTCATCCCTGAGTGTCACTGTCTCGTGGCAGAGATGGATTAGGCTCCTTTGGCTTTTGGTGCTGACAGTCCATGTTAGCCAATGGCCACAAGGTTTGTGCAGGAGTGTTTCTTTGGTATCTAACCACACTTGTAAGGAGAATCCCCAGGGCTTGCAGTTCACAGTTGGTGTTTGCTTATTTTCAAATGCAACACTTCAGCACGAAGAGGAGACCCTTAATATGCAAAAAGTCAAATTCCAGCAAATGCAACAGTGGATCTGGCCTAGATTTCTGGCCAGAAACTCCGATCAGAGTGAAGTAGCTACCCTGAAGTTCCTGCTCTCCAATCAGGAAGATGTCACAGCTAAGCAGCAGTCTGGTAAACTTAGGGATGTTTTTATTAAACAGCTTTGGGATGCAGAAGTATTTACACTGACCTTGTTTTTCAACTCTTCTGAGGGCCAAGGAGGAAGCTGGAGGTTCTGTAGGAAATAATCCTCCTTCATTATATTGCTTCCCATCTGTTGGGTTAGTTTTTAGGGTTTATATTTATTCATCTCTCAGGGAGCACTGGGGATTTCACAGGCAGGAAACTCCATCAGGGAAGTATCTCAGAGCACTTCTGTGTGGCATGGACAGGAGCTCAGTGCCAGGTGAGGGGGTTCAGTGCCAGGTGACACTGTTCAGGACAGGCGCTCAGTGCCAGGTGAGGGGGTTCCTGGGGGGGCCAGCAAACTCACCCCAGTTCTGTGCTGTACCACAGAACACAGATCTGTCACTGCTGTGTCCAGAGCACAGATGGATGGGGCAGGAGGATGAAGAGGGTCCTCAGGTCTATGTGCAGGGAAGTCAAAGTGTTTGTGCTGCATGAGGAAAGAGGGGTGAGCTGAGTTCTCCCCTTGGTGTCTATGGTGATGGTTTCCCAAAAACATCATCTGCAGTTGTGATTCTCTGCAGTGGTGGAGAGGATGACAGGCAGTCAGCACTCTGGTGGTGTCACCAGTGCTAAGCCTGGATAGAGGGTACAATTCTCCCAAGCACTTGAGAGACTCATCATTTCCACTTCAATCCTATGATAACTCAAGGGGATGTGTCCCATTTTCCTTTTGGTGCCCAGTAAAATGATCAGTGAGTTAAAGCAGGAGCACCCACCACATCTGAAATGCAGAGTGCCACATGTCCACAGGAACACAGGGCTGTGAGTCAGATCTGACAGGATCAGGTGGGCAGAAGGCTGTGAGGAGCAACCTGGGCTCCCAAATCTGATGTGTCACTAAGCAGGATGACTTGCAAGAGGTGAGGTGACACCAGGCTTGACAGGCAAGTGCCTGGTGGTTTGTGTGTGCTTTAATGGAACTATTTATAACCTTTTGGGAAATGTAATTAAAAGTGAAATCACCCATTTGACTTGTGGTTTACTGGTCCCATCTAATTAAAGTGGAAGAAAAATTTCCAGGAGAAAAGTGCTGCGGTGAGTGCAGGTGGGATCCCAGTGAAATGGGATAAATAACTCTGGCTGCAGGAAAGGGGTGCAATGATTTCCTGTCACACCCAGCATGCCTCTCCTCATTGCCACCCCCAGTGAGTGGAGGCAGGGCCAGGGCAGTGCTGCACTCATGATGTGATCCTTGAGCCATTCTTGGAGCTGGTAAATGTGTTTTTGCCACCCTTCTGCTCGAGGGACAGTGACCTGTGTGTGCTGCAGTGTTCTTGTCCTCTTTCATTGAAGGACATTGAAGTGAAGGCAACGCTGAGTCCTTTAGCAGTAGACCTATGTAAATTAGGAAATAGCCTCATAAAAGCAAAAAAGCATATGCATCCCATTCTATAGCTTCCCCTGCTCAAATTGGAGTACATTATAGGAGTTTAAAGGAACAGGGAAGCACATGGTGTGGAGCCATGGAAATGATGTCCATCAGCCTTTTCCTCAAACAGCCTTTGCCTATCTGGGCACAAATGCCATGGTGTTGCAATAGGGGATCTGGGCATTGCTAGAACAACCTTATTTTCATTTCAGTATTGCCCTCACAGGGTTTTTTCCTGCTCTGCCAGTGTCTGGTGTTTCACCTAATGCCTGGCTCCAGATAATTTATGGGGCATGGAAAAATTCTGCTCCCATTTGGAAAGCTTGGGTTTGTTCAGGTGGCTGCAGCATCACTTGGCACGAGTGAAAACCTTGCTAAAGCAGGAGACAAGTAACCTTTCTTGCCTGGTTCATGAGTTTCGTGGCAGTGTTGGACTCACTGAGGAACAAGGGGTTTGTTAGCTCTTAGAGGCAAAGAGAGTTATTCCATTCTGTGCCCGTCTTCTCAGAGGCAAAGCAGTCATGGCACCACATCCTCCAGCACCAAGCCATGTTTAGCCTTTCCCATGGCTCTTCCCAGTTCTTCTTGGGCAAGCAAAGCTTGGTAGGAGCATGAGGGAGGGCTCTGCAAAGCCCTTCCCATGGCTCTTCCCAGTTCTCCAGGCTGCTCCAGACTAAAGCAAAGCTTGGCAGGAGCGTGGGAGAGGGCTCTGCAAAGCCCTTCCCATGGCTCTTCCCAGTTCTCTATGGCCAGGCTGCTCCAGACCAAAGCAAAGCTTGGAAGGAGGTGCCTTCCCCGAGCCGGAGCTTGAGGGAGGGCTCTGCAGAGCTGCCGTGGCGGAGCAGGGAGAGCTTTCCTTGTGCTTGCTGCAGAGCTGGGCTCCTGGCACCCCCCTCCATTAACCCCTGCTCTCACACCTGTTCTCGCTCCAGAGACTCTTCTTGCACCTCCCACAAGTGCACATGCTTGGGCTCCAAGAGCCTCCCTGGATTTCGGACCTTCGCGTGATCGGAATGAATTAGACTTGGCTGAGGGATGGGATTATTGCAGACCTGTCACTTCACAGTATGTTCCTGTTACAGCCCACACTCGTGTCTGCTAGTATTTTAAAGTAAACTTTAATTAGCATTTTCCCAAGAGTGTGAATAAATTGTTTTATTGTTGTTTTGGTGTTGGTTTTGTTTTAAGGAAAAGAGTGTTTACTCACCAAGGACATGTTTCCAAACTCTCCATCCGCACCAGTCCTGGTTTTTATGGTGTCTCATCACAGATCCCTGTAAAGCTCTGCGTGGGGCTGGTGCTGGGAGCAGGGCTCCTCAGTGCTGGGGTAAGATATGTTGTGGAGGGTCATGCAAGTGCTGGAGTATTTCTGAGTCGTGTTGGAGCAATGCTGTCAGACTCCTGATGGCCATGTCTCACCCTTTTACTAGCAAACTATTCCAGGGGAGTTTCTCCAGTCTAACTAAAGCTATGTCTGCCTTGGTTTGGTTACCTGTGGGCTTGGCTTGGGCTCAGTGACCTCAAAAGTTCTGATTAACTCCTGTCTAACCACATCCAGCAGCACTAGGCAGATGTCCTCTTATTGGAAATAATATCTGAGCTGCTCTTTGCAGGGGATGTTGAGCGTGTTTTCCAGCCCTCAGTCGAGGAAGGGTGAAGCAGGTGCCTGATGTGGTCCAGAGATCTGCTCACAGACAGCAAAGGACTGGAAAGGATGTTTTGTACGTGGCTGAATTCCTGCAGAATTACTTTACTGCTGAAAATAAGCACAATAATAATGTGTGAAGGTTTCTACCCACCCAACCTATCTATCAGGAATTTGTGAAAGTGGTGGAATAAGGGATGAGCTACAGACCTGTTTGTCCTCTTTGTGGGGAGGGTGTTAAGGGAGGGCTGGGAAATGGGGCTGGGGTGTTACCTGTGAGTGCTGGCACAGACTGAGATCCCCAGCCCATCCCACCAATTTTAAAAGGAAGGTAAAGGAGGAAGGTAAACCCACTGCCTGGAATACTAGAGGCAGGGAGAAGTAAACCAGCAGCTGGGAAAAAAAAAAGAAAAAAAGAAATTTAAAAAAAAAAAGTCAGTTTAGAAGCCTGGGTGATAAGGAAAAATTTTGGAGGGGAGAAGGTGCTGCCTTGGGTGAGCCCCAAGGACTCCACTGGCTTTTGCATTGCAGGAAAACACACTTGAGCAAATGTGCTGGTGTGAAGTGTTCAGGCACAGAGACTGACTCCTTTTAGTTTCACCCATGCATGGCTTGGGTTCCACCCATCTTGTTTAAACAAATACACTCGGTGGGGATGAGGCAAGGAAAATCCTGTTCTCCGCTCGCCTGTCTTCTTCCCTCTGCTCCTCCAGCAGGGACACTCAAAACACAGATGGAGATCAAGGCGTAGGGTTTTAACAGATCCAAATCAATTTGATGTGTCCTTAAAAAATCCCACAGTCATTTCCAGTGGCATCAGCAGAGCTGATAACAGCTGAGCGTGTGCCCAGTCACTTGTTGCTGCATGTACTGGTTTTCTCATCATGAAACCATTCTTTCCCTGTCATGTGAAGACTCCAAGTGTGGCTTTTTGGTGGCAGCGACACAGGAGCATCTTTAGAAGTTACAGAGTGGGTTATCTGGAGTGTCACCATGGGAGCAGCAAACCCAGGTTGTCATCCTTGTGCTTCTGAGCAGGGCTTGTTCCCACTTGCCTGGTGAGACCTCTGTCAGGGAGTGCCACATAAAAAGGCTCCATGCAGGTGATCAAAAAAAGGATAATGGATAATGCCTGGGAATCAAAACATCCAAATCTTCTCACCTGTCAGTAGGGAAAATGGGCTACTGAGGCCCTTCTAGCAGCTCTTCAGAAGGCATTATCTACTTATCAAAGGAGACAACTCTGCCCACTGGGAAGGAGCTGCCCCCATTGCTTCCTAATATGAGATGGGGGATGCAAGAGAACTGGCAGCCCACGCTGCACTTACCCACTGGTGAGTGGCAGTGTCCTCAGTTGTGTGAAAATGCATGTTTGGTGACTTGCAAAATCCCAAGAGGCTTCAAAATAGGAAGGATTATTTTTTTTATGCCACTTTTTCTTTATTCCTTCCCCTAGGGAAGACCTCAGACCTCTGCAATCCAACCTCCCATCTGGAGCAGGACTGTCTCCAACACCAGATCATGTCAGCTGTGGCTCTGGCTGCCCAAAACCTGATCACTGCTGTGGGTGTGGATGTCACCACTTTCTGGGTGACCTGTTCCAGCTTTGTCTACCCTTCTTGTACTTTTTTTTTTTTTTTTCATAATATCCAATCTGAACCTCATAAACCACAATATGTGGTCATTGCCCTTACCTGCCCTCTCATCATCACAGCCCCCTGTTAAATCCAGTGGGCAGGAACCTGTAGAATTTGGCACCAATTTCCCCTTTTTACTGGTTTTGTGTTCAGGAATCACTCCTTTTACTCCTTGGCATTGCTACTGAAGGAGAAAGGGGTTTCCTGTGGCCATGACCTCCCCAGCTGGGGAAGAGCAGTGCCAGGCTCAAGCCCTGAGGGAAGGGTGGGAATGTCCAATCCGTGCAAATCCATAGGGCAAAGTGTTTCTTTGAAGAAGAGTTCATTTGCTTTCCCCTGTGGCTTATTCTATCAAAATTGAAGAGTGAGAATTCAGAAGTTATTTGCATCAATTTTTAGTATAAAAGATTACAAGGGACTGAGTGCTGATGCACATTCCAGGTCTCTCCTATTATCTTACCCTTCTCCTGACTCACCTGGTCTGCTTGCTGTGTGTTGCTCCATCCTGGGGGAGGCAAAGGACTCAACACGTTGCTCACCTCTCCTGTGACCTCTCTGATGCCACACCTTTGTTGGATGACAGCAACAAAAACAGCACAGAGAATTCCCAAAAGGGTGAGGACTCCTTAATCCCTTCAGAAAACCAACCTGATACTTCGTGGGTGGGTCCCTGCTAGTCTCAGGGTGAATTAAAATCTCCTTCCTCATCCACAGCTCCCAGCCTTTTGGATCACACTGAATGCAAGGGCCAATCCCCTGTGCCTCTGGCTCCTCCTGCCTCTTTGTTTGCAGATGCTTCATGGGGACAATGGTCTCACCCTCTTAAAATCCCAGCTGTCTTCCCTTTTCCTAATTCCACATGTGGCTGTCTAATCCATGGGTCAATTTTTTGCCTGGAAACCAGCAAGACAGTCCCCTCATGACCAGTGCCTTAGCTCAGCTGACAGTTTTGCTGCTCCTCCAGTGACCTCCCTCAATGTTTTCCAGAACTCTGTTTGTCTCTGGACTGAATTCTTTGTCTATTTATTCATCATCTTTCTTCCATCCTGTGCTTTGCGCAGACACATCACCATGGTACCGAGGTTCCCTGTGGTCAGTATTAGATATTAATCATTGAGATGTTGGAGCATTTGTCTCCATTTGCACGGGAAAAGGATAAAAAGAATTCAGTTGTCCATGTTATGGGATAGATTGTGGGTGAGACCAGACTCATGGACCCCATGATGGGAATTTAGTCAATCCATCCTTTCCATTTGGGACTTAGAGAAAGACACGTTCCATAGGACAGACCCCAATCCCTATGTTAAGAAATCTTGATGTTGTCCTGCCTTCCCTGGATTTGCAAGGTTGTGATTTATCAAGCAAGAGCACAGCAAACCAACACCTTGTTCTACAGCCTCACTGCAGGGATGATTCATATGGGCTGCTGATGGCACCTGACACCGCATTTTGGCTGCTCTTCTGGAAATAGTGAGCTCTTTGTGGATGTCTGGTCATTAGATGATGAATTTTTGTTTGCTCCCACCTGAGCTTACTTCAGGCTCAGATGCCACACATCTCCATTAATCCTCTTAGCCCTTCCTGATTTGGTTGCACCTTGTTACCTGAAAGAAAGGAATTTGATAATGCACCAGTGAAATGAGCTGCAGTGATCTGACATCCAAACCCAGAAACAAGCAACACTTTCTCCAAAGAAAAGCCCCACAAATTTCTCTGTCAGTTGTATTTACCTGGCACAGTCCCAGACCATTCCCAAGGCTGGGATGTGTGCTGGGCAGTGCCCAGTGGCTGCTGGGATGGACTGGGGGCACACAGAGGGGCTTCTGTGGGCTGGATGGGGCTGTGGGAATGCTGAGGAGCAAAGTGTCCAACTCACAACAGCCACAGAATCTGAGTTCAGCAAAGCACATTCTGTAAGCTTGGGCTTGTTTAATAGGAAAAAAAAAAATTAAAAAAAAGAAGGGAAGGAAAAAAAAGAAGGAACCTGCTGGAAAAGAGGAGTTTCCATGGCTGTGGAAGGTGCAGACAGCCCAGATCCCATGGTGTCATGGGATTCCCCACAGGGATCCTTTCTGCCCTCAGCACACAGTCGGTGGTCAGGGCTGTGCCTTCACGTGCAGCACCTCAGGGGTTTCAGAGAGAGGCCTTTACCCCTCTGAATCTGATGGCTTAATGGTTATGGCTTGCTTATGGTTTAATGATATATAATGATGTAATGCTTCTCACTTTTAACAATTTTCCATGAAAGGCAGGGGTGACAGTAAATACATTTTGCTCTCAGCTTCTATGGCAGGGCAGCTGTTTGTTTGTAGCCTGCATGACAAAGCCTGTCCCAGCCCTGTCTCCCAAGGCATGGCAGGGCCAGCCTGTGAATCCCCAGTAGGTAATTACCTGCTTGTCCACAGGAATTGGGAATTTCTGATGGATTTTATGTGCATATGCACAAACAGGAATTCACCCAGGTTTTTCCCAGCAATCTCCTTAAACCTTTCAGAGTAAGTGAAACTTTGGTGCAGCAATAGGAAAAATGCAACTTTTTTTTTTTAACTTTCTGCAAGGGTAGCCAAAATTTGTCCTTTCATAAAAAACCAGTTGCATCCTTAACTGTTGGAGAGCCTGTATCCCTCTGTTTTGGTAACTAATATCCCATCCCTGGTATGTTGTATCCATCTTCCCAGCTGCCCAGAAGCCAATGCTGCTGCAGAGTCTGAGGGCCAACCTTGGATCAGCTTGCCTTGGTATCATACACACCAGACATGCAATGGCTTTTCCTCACCATGACTCATGAAAATGGGTGTGCCCTCAGCTTCTTTTGGAGCACTTAACTGGAATAACTCAAATGGAGAGGGAACACCTTGTACCTCGCCTTGTGTGCTTGTGCCGGTCTTGCCACAGCCCTGGAGGAAACCCAGGGTTCTCCTCCTGCCTTAGAGACATCCTGGGCACAACATTTGTAGGTTTTCCAAGTGCCACATCCATGCCCTTCTGGGTCACAGAAACGGAGTATCTTGTGTTGGAAGGGGCCCTCAAGGACCAGAGAAGTCCTGGCTCTGATGTGGTGAATGGCAAAGTCCCCATGAAGCTGAGATTTCACAGGACTCTCCCAGAAATACAGCTCATCAGATTTATGGTGTAGCTTCTTCTTTTCCTTTGGTGCAAAGTTCACTAAAAATCACCTTTTCCATGTGCACACCTGCCTTCTACCCCAGATCTTGGGATTTGTGTATCAGGCTGCTGACAACCAAGCTGTTCTGGCTGAAAACCAAAGTATTTTTGTGCACAAAGCATTAGCATTTCCCATGGGAAATGTGGTTTTCCAGTACCTTCTGCTTCCATTCTACTTTCAGGACCAACTTTTGTTGCAACTTGCAGCTCGCAGGGTGTGCTCCCGGCTTTCCCAGACAGAGAGTGGCTGTGCTAAGCTAGGAGAGTCTTTAGATTTTGAGGTCTTATGAATTTGGGTGAAAAAGCACTTAGGCTGCAAAACAAAATGTGGAAAACATAAAGGCTTTAAGGAACAAAAACTGAAGCCCAGTAGCACATTTTTGAGTCGTGGTATTTTGCTGAATTTTTTTTTTTTTTCCTCCTGTGTGGAATTCTGCTAAAACCAAAATTGTGTATCAGCACTTTCTGAAGGAAAACACCTTTTCCTCCTAATTTCAGTCTACTCTACTCCTGTAACAAGAAGGAAGTTTTCACAGTAGTTGGGGGGGATTTAACAAATGCACCAAAAGCAACTTTTTAAAATTTCATTTTCTAAAAAAGATAATATTAAAAAATCTGTTTGTTGCCACAGTAGTGGCTTTGTGGCATTAACAGAGTTTTGTAAATGATAGCACCTCTGCTGACGTACTGATAATTGGGTGTATGCTAGTCCGCCTAAGAAGAAAACGGGCTTTTTTTTTCAGTTCCAAATTTCCTCCTGGAGTCAGAAAACAATGCGCCCAGCTATGCCAATCCATGGAAATCACTGGTTGTGTTTATCCAGCAATTAAAGGGGGATTACAGCCGCTTCAGAGCTCGGCATCCCGTCCCCTCCCCTGCCGCACCGGGAGCCTCAAAGCCACATTGTTCCCGCAGCCGGCAGCGCCAGCCCGGGGACCAGGCGGGATGGGAGAGCGGAGCTCCTGCCGGGGAGCGGGGTAACAGAAATCCAACAAACTGCCGAGACGAAGGGGAAAGGGCGGGGGAAGGAACGGGAGTTGGGCTTTCTTCTTCCAGAGGTGTTTGCCGTGCCCGTCCTCGGTACAGGGCAGCAGGAAGGGAAACGTCCCTGCCAAGCCCACCCTGGCAGTCGTCCCGCGGAGGATGAGCCAGGCAGGGCTTGGGACAAGTTCCCGGTGCTGGGAGCACTGATTTAGTGGGAAGGGCTCCTTTGGAGGGGACATCCCCAGGGCCAGGGCTCCTGCTCTGCTCGGAGCTCCAGCTGGGGTGAAGCAGAGGTGAACGTGTGTTCCCATGAGCAGCATCCCTGTGAGCGGATCCCTGTGAGCAGATCCATGTGAGCAGGATCCCTGTGAGCAGTATCCCTGTGAGCAGATCCCTGTGAGCAGATCCATGTGAGCAGGATCTCTGTGAGCAGGATCCCTGTGAGCAGGATCCCTGTGAGCAGATCCCTGTGAGCAGATCCATGTGAGCAGGATCTCTGTGAGCAGGATCCCTGTGAGCAGGATCCCTGTGAGCAGATCCCTGTGAGCAGATCCCTGTGAGCAGGATCCCTGTGAGCAGATCCCTGTGAGCAGGATCCCTGTGAGCAGATCCCTGTGAACAGATCCCTGTGAGCAGGATCCCTGTGAGCAGATCCCTGTGAGCAGGATCCCTGTGAGCAGATCCCTGTGAACAGATCCCTGTGAGCAGGATCCCTGTGAGCAGATCCCTGTGAGCAGGATCCCTGTGAGCAGATCCCTGTGAGCAGATCCCTGTGAGCAGGATCCCTGTGAGCAGATCCCTGTGAGCAGGATCCCTGTGAGCAGATCCCTGTGAACAGATCCCTGTGAGCAGGATCCCTGTGAGCAGATCCCTGTGAGCAGGATCCCTGTGAGCAGATCCCTGTGAGCAGATCCCTGTGAGCAGGATCCCTGTGAGCAGATCCCTGTGAGCAGGATCCCTGTGAGCAGATCCCTGTGAACAGATCCCTGTGAGCAGGATCCCTGTGAGCAGATCCCTGTGAGCAGGATCCCTGTGAGCAGATCCCTGTGAGCAGATCCCTGTGAGCAGGATCCCTGTGAGCAGATCCCTGTGAGCAGGATCCCTGTGAGCAGATCCCTGTGAACAGATCCCTGTGAGCAGGATCCCTGTGAGCAGATCCCTGTGAGCAGGATCCCTGTGAGCAGATCCCTGTGAGCAGATCCCTGTGAGCAGGATCCCTGTAAGCAGATCCCTGTGAGCAGGATCCATGTCAGCAGATCCCTGTGTGCAGATCCCTGTGATCAGGATCCCTATGAGCAGATCCCTGTGAGCAGGATCCCTGTATGCCCGAGTGGCTCTGTGAGCGGGATCTCCGGGCTCCTGCGGCCACCAGCGGAGCCAGATTCCTGCTCCCCATGGAAACAGCCTCCTGTAGAGCTGGTCCCTGCCCAGGCGGCCCTAATCCTCCCTCTGCAGTCACCCTCAGGAGCCTCCGGCTCTCTTATCACCGAGGATCTTTTTTTGGCAAATATTTACAGGAGGCTGCATTGTGGAGGGGGCAGTGAGCCAGGGAGGGTGATGGGGGCCCACGGTGCTGGCAGGGACAGAGGGGGGGCATGGCGTGGCCGTGGGGTCCCTGCAGCCTGTCCCCTGCCACCCTCCTGTGCTGGGGAGACGTGGCCGTGCTCCCACAGGTTGCAGAGGGAAGCAGAGGACAGGAACGAGGTGCTGGGGACAAGGACACAATGCACACACAGTGCCACCGAGTGCCACAGAGTGACTGCAGGCGTGGGACTGAGGGAAAAGGTCGAGCTTTTCCCGATGAGAGATGGATGATCCCGCCAGGAGCGTCTGGGCAGGGCAGGGGAGCCCAAGGGAACCAGGAGGTGCTTCCTGCCCAGCCCCTCCATGGAGCTGCAGCTCCAGCTCCCGGAGCTCCCTCGCTCCCGGGGCAATGCACATAGAAACCCGGGCCTGCCCCTCCCACAGGGACACTTTGGACAATCTCTGCAAGAAACAGAGATCTGCAAAGGAACTGAAAAAGGAACAGCACCACAGAAAAAGTAAAACCCAAGCCCCTCACCAGAACAGGCTTTGTGAAGGCAAAGTGTTCTGTCCCTGCTCTTGCCTTGACCTTGGTCATGGCCACCAAACCTGAGTGCCTCACTCCTGAAAATGGCAGCACCTAGGGCCAGAAATACCCCTGCACACAGGGGGAAGCCACTTTTTCTTTCTTTTCCCTCTGTAGCGTGGAGCCAGCAATTCCTTGCGAAGGGAAAATGAATGCAAAAGCTAAAGGGCCCTCGTTACCCTGCTAATGGTACATCAGATAAATGGGGGCCTGAGAAGCACTGAGCTGGGAGCAATAATCAGCCCATGTGATGACATCCCACCCCCTGGGTAGGCAGCATCAACAGCATCTGTGGGAATTGATTGATCTGTGGAAGTTGATGCTACGTAGTGCAAGAAAGGATACCTGAAGTCTTTTGCAGCATTTGTTGGCTTTTTCTGTCTTCCTGTGTGGTTCTTCTGCACTGTAAACTGGCCAGTGCAAGAGGAGATGTGCAGTGGCACAGGGGCAGATCAAGGGCCAGTGGGGTTTGGGTTGGTTCTGAAGCCCTTTTGCACACCCATGGAATCATGGATTAGTCTGTGTTGGAACAGACCTCTAAAGACCATCTAGTCCAATTCCAACTCCAGCTAGACCAGGCTGCTCCGAGCCCAGCCCAGCCTGGCTGTGAGTGATTTCAGGGATGAGGTGGATAATGATGATGATGATGATGATGATGATGATGATGATGATGATGATGATGATGATGATGATGATGATTTCATCCATCACCGCTCTGGGCCGTCCCATGTCCCTTGCCATAACACGGCAGTGCTGGTTACAGAGGTAACACCTGCTGCCAAAAAACCCAGAGCAGCCTCCATCTTTTCCCTGGGTTTCGCCTCAGCTTTGTCTCTCCTGCCTGCGGCAGCCGGCACTGCCCAGCAGACTGCGTGGCTTGCAGGGGCATCTAGTGGCCGAATGCTGCAGGAGTGATCCGGGCAGTGCCGAGCTTCCCGTGCCCTCTCCACACAGGGCACTGTCCCACAGCCAGCACCTGCAGAAATACTGCCGGTAATCCCGTGTAAAAGACACCGGGTTTCCCCCAGCCCTTCCCAAAACAGCTGTTTTGGAGAAGCAGCCCAGCTTTGCAGGTGGCATCAAGGCTCCTTGTGCTGAGCACGTGGCACTGATGCTTGGTGACAGTGGCACCCTGCACACACCACTGTGGCTCCCTGGGTGCAAACAGCACTTTGGAGGGGGACCTGTACTGCTGCACAGCTTTTGGTTGTGTGATTTATTGAGCTCGGGCGTATCTCAGCTAAAAAAGACCAAAGGAATCTCAGAATTGGGTGGGAGGAAGAAAAACCATCCCCTGCTGTTTTGCAGAGCCAAAATTTCCTAGCGTGGCACAGGTGGCCAAATCTGCTGCTGCCCAGAGGAGCCAGGCACACTGCAGTGACACCAAGCACTGCTTTCACTGCCTTTACATGTTCAGAGGACCATACCTGTGTCAAAAACTCCCTGAAAGTAAAAGTGCTGTATGGTGTATTGGAGGCTGATAAACAAGGCTCTTTTTTAAGGTCCCGTGACTCATGTCTCCTGGATTTTATAGGAAAATGCACATAAAAGCAATTACTGGGGTGTGAATTATTTAGTTTCTTAATGGCCTGACAGCTTTGACAGCTCCTAGCTTGTTATCTAAGCTGTTATCACAAACCCTCTTGATCTCCCAACTTTAACATGACTTTTAATTATGCTTTCATAAGAGTAAAAGGACAGACAATCTGCAGTCTGATTTCCATTCAGTCAAACTTATTTAAACGAGGGAAACTTTTTCTCCTAGTGAGTGAGTAAAAAGGGTGATTTGGATGTGTAGGGAGGTTTAAAGATATGTCTGAAGAGATGTCTAAAAACAATTGCACAGATAGCTTAGAGTCTATTCTTTGTTTGATTGCAGGATGGAAAAAGAAAAAAAAAGTCAGTTTAAGAGAACTTGGCAGCAATGGTGATGGACATCACCTACACTGAGGGATGTGAGCTGGAAATACAGTGTAAAAGTTAGAAAGGTTGCACTAAAATTGCAGTAAAAGACACAATGAACAATATTACAAGGTAAGTTTTCTTTACTCTTCCTGATCAGTCATCAAACAGGTGGGAGGGACCAGGTTAGGGGTGTTTGTACAACCTGTTTTCTTTCTCCCTGTGCATGTGCATTGAAACACGTTCCTTAGTGCAAACATCATATATTCATTTTTCTATATGACCTATTATAAGCATCTCTTATTGGAAAAGAGCAGCCTATATGGCCAGAAGGGCTCTGGAGTTGCAGAGGTATTAAATAGATCCCATACATCAGTTGTTTGTTGGTCTGTCCAGTGACAGGCTGCTGTTTGTCTTAAGATAAAACAGCGTGTTAGGGAAATGCCTCTCTCAACTGCATTTCTATGGAAAATGTTTTTGTAGAGGGAAAATATAAGGAAAAGGTAAGATGAGAAAAGGGGGGAAAAAAAAAAAAAGAAAAAAAGTAACTTGAGAAATTCAGGGGCAATAAATCAGCACACCAGATGGTATTCATCTGTGAATGCTGTGCAGAGCTACCAATTTAAAAAAACTGCACGGGAGTGTGCCATTAAAATGCAGACTTAATATCTGCCCAGTCTCACTGCCCTTCTCTGGGGTGCCTGGGCAGGTGACTTGGCTCCACCTGCCCACATCTCCAGGTGTCTTCAGAGTCCACTTGGCATCCTCACTGCAGCCTTGGAAAATTTTATGTGTCTTGGGAAGTATGTGCCTGTTTACTGACTAATTCTCTTAATTGCAGCGAGGAAGTGCAACTAAGTGTATTCTGAATAATCTCCTTGAAATCCAAGAGACTGATTGCAATGATCTTTCTGCCAAGTGACACTCCTGCAGAGGAAAAATGCTTTGTGTGGAGCTCACATGCCTTTTTATCCTGGGTTTTAGAGGGCTTTTGGGTGCCCTGGCCCTGTGTGGAGCAGACAGCTTGTGATCCACCTGCACGTGGTCCTGAAGGTCAGCAGGGAAGTTTCTTGTTGCTGTCAGGGTGTGATCCAACAGAGGCTGCTCCTGCTGTCAGGACCACCCTACAGACCATCCTGGCCAGGCTGAGTGGGGCTCTACAGGTAATTCCCCTGCTTGGGTTGCACTGGGTGGGAAATGAAATGGTTTAATCCAGTTTTGGGTCTGCAGCACAGGGCATCATCGTGAGAGAGCATTCCCAGCTGGTTGGAAGGAGCTGCTTGCACTCCCAGGGAAAAATGCCAAGTGAGGACCAAGCTGTAAAATACTGGGAGGGTGCACTCAGTGTGCCAGCTCTGAGGAGAACAACACCCTTTTGTCCAGTTTGGGATTTTTAGCAATTCTTTGAAAGCGAAATAATGGGAATAAGGGAATGCAGGACAATATGTGGAAAAAAGTAGCAGGTAGATTACAAAGCCCTTATTGAGAGTTTGGGAAATTGCAGCCTGCACAAACTGGGAGGCCAGTGACATTGAGCAAACCCTCCTGAGTCCTATTTTCACTCTTTCTTGCCTTGAGGATAAATTCTGCAAAAGTATGAAGCTGTGGCAGGTACACAGGTGCATAGGACAAGGGACTCTTGGTTTGGGGATGAACCACATATATTTCCCCTCTTATAGATTAAAGGGAGATGCTGGTTGTGAGTGCTGTTTAGAATATATTCAGAGTGTCTTAATAACAAAAAAAACAAAAAAAAAAGAAAATGTTTCATTCTCCAGTCTGAAAATTATGATTTGTAAAGAAAAGAAAATTGATTTAAAGGCCACAGAAACAAATTGAGGGGTCAATTTTGATTTTAATTCCAACAATTAATTAAAGAACTCTTCTGGAGAGGTTTGTAAAATTAATATTGATCTCAGATACCAGGCACTCTGCAGTCATGTCTCCGTCCTGGTTTCAATCCTCCCACTCTGATTAATGGATGGGGTTCAGCAGCAGCAGAGCTCTGTGACAGGGCAGCTCAGCACTGCTGTGCTGGGACTCATCCCAGGAGCACAGAGCTCTTCCTGGCAGCAGAGCTGGCACCTTTCAGCCACATTTGGCCACACCAGCGGCACGTTCAGCGGGTGCTTTGGTGGCCAGGTGTCAGTTCTGCACTGCTGGGAAGGCAAAGAACACATTTGATGCTGGAAGAAGAGTTGGTAGCCACTTGGAAGGGCCTGGAGAACAAGTCTGATGAGGAAGGGCAGAGGCAGCTGGGAGTGTTCACCATGGAGAAAAGGAGGCTCCAGGTGGACCTACAACTCTCAAAATTCCCTGGAAGGATTGCAGTGAGGTGGGGGTCGGTCTCTACTCCGATGTGACAAGCAACAGGACATGAGGAGACAGCCCCAGGTTGCACCAGGGGAGGTTTGGGTCAGATATTAGAAAATATTTCTTCTCCCAAAGGGCTGTTGAGCAGTGCCATGGGCTGTCCAGGGCAGTGTGGAGCCACCATCCCTGGAGGGACCTGGAGGATGTGGCACTTGGGGTCATGGGGTGGTGCTGGGATCACAGTTGCTCATGATGATCTTAGAGGTCCTTTCCAAAGGTAACAATTCTATGATTTTAAAAGAAGATTGTCTGTATAAAGACTGCCAGAATTGCTTCACGTTTTTGAGCTGTTTTGGGCAGTTGGGTTGGGATTCCCTCAGGGGCTGGGGTCTTTCACCACCAGGTATCTCTGATGGCCAAAGAAGAGATGGTCAGTGTAGGTGCAGGAGGCAGAAAGGCTCCTCCTGCTAATGGGCTTTGCTCCACCTGGGTGTCCTGTTCCACAGGATAGGCACTGCAATGGCCACAAGGGCAGCCTTCACTCCCTGAGGAATGTGCCTCTTCCTGCCAAGATCTCATCCTATCCTGTGGTAATAAAAGGGAAAATCCCAAAATACTTACAGAAAATTGAAAAAAAAAAATTTCATAGGTGATATTTTCACTTTTGTTCTCTTTTCTTTATTCTCTCTCTTCTTCTCACTCCTTATGAACACTTGTTTTAAGGCAGCAGATTTCAGAGGCATGGAGATGGGTGAAGGTCATAGTTCTGCTTCTGACCTCTGCTGTGCCATAAACAGAAAAATTTAGGAAGGGTTAACCTGAACAGCTGCCCAGAGCACTCCCCCAGTTCCCCTTCTCCAACTACAAATCACACATTTCTCCAGCTGTGTGGGAAGAGTTTGCCAGGAAAATCACCTCTGTCCAGGGAGTTTGGTGAGGCAAAAACCACCTCAGTACCTGGAGTCCTACAGTGACAACAAATGGATTTCTAGTGTCACCTGGACCTAAACCAAGTAGCATCAGCTTAAACAACGTTACTCAATTTATAAGCCTGGGAAGTGAATTTCCAGCCTCAGAAAATGTTTCTACCTGCTCAATAGTAGTCATGTCCACTTTATGGGAGGGTAGTCAGATTAACAGGTGAGAGGTATTTAGCATAACTCTAAGAGGTTAGGTGTAATTCTAGTCACAATGTAGCATGAAAAACAAAAATCAAGGTTTTCAACGTTGGGAATTGCTGCATGGCTGCAAAAGTATCCCTGACAATGAAATACAGCTGATGTTTAGTGTCTTATTGTTTTATTTACTACTGCCTTTACAGCATACCCAGCTAGTTAGCCAGCTACTTATAAAACATATTTAATGTTTGGAGACACTCAGTACAGCTATAAAATGATTTTTAAGGGCATGCAAACATCGTGTTTTAATGACTACAGGCACACTCAAGTTCCCTCTGGAAAGAAAACCAAATAAACCCCCATTTTCTGAGCAGACTCAATGGTGTCATCCCGAGTTTTGTAGATGAGCTACACATCTCAAACTGGTTGACTTCCCGGCACTCGATGGGAACCATTTAAAAGGATAAACGTGGAGAGATCAATACCCCTTACATACTGTAAGTGATGCAGCACCGAGTACTCAAGGGCTGTTAAAACCCTGTGAACGACTGCTCAGAAACCAAACAAGAGGGAAAAAACCCCAAACCACGCTAGCACTGTGGTTTTAGGGACTTAGTCCCATTTTGTTGCGCGGGGGGTTTTACCTGCAGAGCCGGTGGTAATCTTTCAGCGGGTTTTATTGGTTTTATTCTCAGTTTATAGGAGTGGGAAGGAAGGCAGTACCCCAGTGAGCAGGCAGAGATGGGAAGAGGCAGCCGTGTGTGTTTATCTGTTTGTGGAAATGGGGAATCCAGAGGCGAGCAGGCTCAGCAGTCCCTGGGTGCAGGTAATTGAAAGTGAGTGCTGAAAGACCCGCTCGTGTTCCATGCTCCAAGGGTTAATACTCTTCTGGGGCACTTAAGACCAAGCTCCTTTGAGAGCCCGCAGGATATCTCCTGCCTATCCCTCAGCCATTACTTTGTTTCTCCTTTCAGTAAATCCTGATTATTTAGGACAGGGTAGGTTGGGGTTTTTTTCCCGTGGCAGGCTCCTGCTGGCTCACCCTTTGCACATTATATTCATCAGGAGGCTCTGCTGCATTCCCTGAGGATCTGTGCTTTTTCCTGGTAGTGTGAGGAGGGACTGGGAGTCTTGGGAGAGCCATTAGTTCATTTTGAAAGGATTGATATGGATCTGGCCTTCTTCCAGTGCCTCCACTGTAGAAATGATAATTTATCATTGAAAAGCACACATTATTTTTGTTAGCAGATCAGCTACTTCAGTCTCAACTTTTCTGGACGGGTGCCATGGAAACCCAAATGATTTATTATAATTTAGAGGTTGGGATTGAACAAGCACCTCTTTATCTCTCCCTGTACATCTCCATTGACTCTGAGCTGTCCTGTGGCATGTAGGAACACTCCATGTGCTACACCAGGGAATTTATAAACCACAGTGATGCTACAGGTGTGCTGCTGCCTCTCACCTGCAGCTACCTGTGGGCAAGTAATGTGTGGCACTTGTGGAGCTGCCTTATGTTATCAGCAGGGTGACCAAATAATACAGGACAGCAAACTCTCTCTCCTGTGATTATTTTGCTGGTGCAGACACCAAGACTGAGACATTTAAAGGAGAAGATACGTATCCCTGAGGCTGAACATAAAATATTTATATGAAGAGGCCGTGGACTAATAAATTTCAGTTATAAATGTTTACAGCTGAAGGTAGTAATAAATAACCTTCCAAAAGCAATATTTCAATTTGCACTTATTGTACTTTACTACACATTATATTTTCAGGAAACAATAATAATTATAACAGGACATGGAATTAGCTCATGTTTAATGAATGATTACCCAGTTTAGCTGTGATCGTTATAACATCAGGGCACAATTAAAACTGGGAAATGTTGTGTATTCTGGAGAGACAGGGGACTGTATCTCCATGTATACATCCAAATAATGCATAATCTGTTCATTAAGTTGGGACTGAGGTGGGTACACTTTAATAAATTTGTCAGATGACTCTCCAGCTTCGGCTGTGCAGGCTCTTTAGCAGCAGAGAGTTAAAGTCAGGATAAAATTTCATCTTCAGTGATCTCAGTGTCCATCTCCTACTGATTTGCTAGAACCCAGCTTCAGATCATCACAGGTCATTCTGCTCTGGTGTTCACTGCCCCCAGCCTGGCTGCTCTCTCCTCATTCATTAGGGCAAGACTTGTCATCTCTAACCTGTGTGTGCCTTGTGGCTTTGCTTTGAGTTGTCACCTTGCTATTAAATATTTGGGATGGGTTTCAAAGAGAAATGCATTACCTGGTGACGTGGATGGAAATGCTGCATTGACATTCAAGCAATTCAGGCTTGAGTGGTGCAAGTGGAGTGGTTTATACTGCCTAAAAATGAGTCACTCAGTGCAAAGCAAGCACCTGCTAATAAATTTGATTGTCTGTCTCATCTTCTGGTGACAACAGCTGTGTTGTGACAGGGACCAGTAAGCTCTGTCCAGAAGGGGAGAGCTCCTGGGTTGTCTGTCTGGCACATCAACCTAGGACAAGGAGGGAGATAATAGTTACAAATAACGGGATATTGCCTTGGCATGGAAGCTGGAGGACTCCTGTCTGACCCAAACCCCTGACAGATGGGCTTCACCCTGTCTTAGGAGGGGCAGCTGTACAAAATGGTTAAATGCAAATTGTTGAATCCTGTGGGCAGTGCAGAGACAGGGAGAGAGGCTTCCACTAAGGTTAATTTCACAGAATGATAGAATATTTGGAGCTGGGAGGGGCTCATGAATATCATCAATTGAACAGCCCATACAGAAATCAAACCCACAACCTGCCGTTCTTAGCACCACCTGTGGCTATGTACTCACCCTTGTCACAGGGACCTGTGGCTCTCCTTGGGGGGCTCCTTGCTTGTTGCTGACTGTGGCCAGCCCTCTCCAGTGGCCTGTGCTTGGCTTTCACTCAGCAGGCAGCTCTCATGTGGCTGCACATGATGAGATGACATCTCTCCTCTCTAATGTTTCTGGTATCCTTCAAATGGGTGTCTGCTTTCTAGCTGCACACTGTGTTAATTTTTCAGTCTGCACACTGTGTTAATTTTTCTCTTCTGTTTCTTTTCTGTCTTTCCTCTGTGTCTTTCTGCCTTTCTGCAGCTCACATATCTCTGTGGCAAAAAGACTGACCTTGGCAGGAAATGTGGTTTTGGCCTTTCCCAGGGAGGACATGACGTACTGCAAGGATAGACTGGAGCTGCAGCCAGGCTGAACCACGGTGCAAGATGCATCCAAAGCTCTCTACAGGTAAGTCTCAGCAATGATTTGGCCAGTCTGGTACTCAGGATACCCCTGGGAATAGGGAGATGCCCATGGGGTGATGCCTTGGATGAGAAGCACCTCTCTAACATCAAGGCTTGAGTTTTGGTGGTGGTGCTGCCAAGATCTCAAGACCCAAGATCTGGGTGAGCAGGCAGTGAAATGAACAGGCTGCTTTCTTAAATCCTGTGGGCAATGCAGAGACAGGGAGAGGCTTCCACGAAGGTTAATTTCACAGAATGACAGAATATTTGGAGCTGGGAGGGGCTCATCAATATCATCAATTGAACGGCCCATACAGAAAGAGCAGGCAGTGAAATGAACAGGCTGCCACCACCAGCAGGAGGAAACAGAGGAGCCTTGGGCCTTGCAAGCAGAGAGCAGAAACAGCTTGTCAATAAAACCTGCACCTCTCAGTGCTAAGTGCAGGCTGAGTTCCCCCATGTCTGCTGGATGAGCTGAGGGCAAACGGGATGGGCACACGTGCAGGAGAGTGTTAGTTGGCAGCACGGGAGAGGAGGCTGTCTCCTGAGGGAAAGGTGCCAGCCATTTATAATCTTTGCACTGGACAACTTTGTACTGCTTTTTCCACTTAATAAATGGAAGGAATGTTTTCCAGGCATGTCTAGCCCCATTTGGCAGGGGTTGGACTGCTGCACCTGCTCCTCCTGAAGGCTGGCATCCACAGGAAGGCTGGCTGGAGATGGGAAGGGGCAGCGAAGGAAAAACATTGAGACAGAGTTCACTTTTCTTAGATTCTCCCTGACCTGATGTGCTTGGTGAGCTTCCTCGTGGCTTCCTCTTCTTTTCTAGGGGGGTATGAGAAATTTGCCAAATTTCCCCCTCATAGTTTGCAAATCCCTGAGATGAATTTAGCCGGGAAACCAAACCGGTCGGGTTGGCTTTTCAGGGAAGGCAGCCCATCTGGAGGCTTTGATCTCCACTGCAATGCTTGGAATGTGCAAGAGACAGGGGCAAAAAAAAAAAAGAGAACTGGACAAATGCTTGAAGGCCCTCTGTGACAGCTCCCTTCAGCAAGCACTTCACCCAGGAGCCCTCGGGAGATCTTTCAGCTGCTTTGTCTCAGGAGTGGCCCTTCAGTGGGCAGGGGAAGACAGCAAAGGCAAGACTGAAAGCAAGGACGTGGCTGCTGAGGGTGCACAGTGCTTGCACGCTCCCCTCCACACTCCTGGACAAGCTCTTGGACGAGGTCATGACCCTTGCACCCCAAAATTGTATTTCAGACAAATTTTCCCAGTTGTGAAAGAAGAAGGAGTATTTCCCAAGGCACGTGGGCAGCTCTGCTGCTCTTGAAGTCGAGAGCACAGCTGAGCATTTCTGTGTGTTGGCACCTTGGAGTAGATTTGAGATGGAGTGCTCTGCACCTGCCCTCAGGAAATGCATCACTTCGGGCTCCTGCTCACCTGCTTTGCAGGAGCTTTGTGCAGGACAGCCAGACAGATGGAAAAATGGGCAAAAATGATGAAAAATATTCATACATATTAAGGGTCCCATTAATTATTGAATTACCAATTTGCTTATTGAAGAATAATTATTAATATTTATAGCATCCAGATTGCTGATGATAGATTAACTGTGATGGCATAATTTAGCAAATATTTTTAAAATAAAACATTTAACAAATAACATTTCCACCATTTTTCCATCTTAAAAAAAGTGTGAAGGCCTCATGAATATATGCAATCCTTTCTGATTTTAAAGCGTGCTTTTGAATATTTTATTATTATTATGGATTGCTTTATTGCAGATTTTGTCCTCAGGTTGTTTCCCAATGAACTTCTACACTCTAAGGCAGAAAGAAACCTATGGCAAAATAAGCTTATGGTAACAGCACCATAAATCCACTGTGTAAGTACAGTAGTAAGTAAAAGCATTATATGGCTCTATTTCATTCTACTGATTTCTCTTTCTGAAGTCTCTGTAGAACAATGATTGATGTACATGAAAACCATTTAGCACATATTAAACCAGGGAGTCAAAATATTATTTTAAAATTTTCCAAGACCCATTGGTCCAAATTTATGTCAGAATCTCCTGAAAGGTTACATTGGCCCATGTTTTGCAGTATTCGTTTTTCATTGTATAAGTTCCTAGGTGATATTGCAGCAAAATGTAACATAAATACGGGTGCAAAAATGCAAAATTCCACAAATTTCAGAGACAAAACAACAAGGGAAATTTGCAGTTTCTTGTAAATGTCAGATTTGTAAAGGCTTGTTTGGGCTTCTTTGTTAAAAGTGATTTGCTTGTATTTTTATCCCTGAAAGGTTTATTTTATTGGAAAAATGGTTTTGGGGCAGATTTTTCCCCCTGATCTTACGACAAGCCTATGCCTGCCATGTTCTTAAGGCGGGAACTCTTCCACCAGATGTTTGCTGTGAGTGATACTGTAATGTTTTCTCAAAAGCACTTAACAGCAGTTCATCAGGAAAAATGATTCCTTGGCTTCCTTCACAAAAACATCGTGTCAAAAATAGATGTGAGATCTCGTTATTTATATTGCTGGAGTGCTGAATGGCCTTGCCTGAGAACAGCCTGTTCCTGCATCAGGAGCTAGGCTGGGAGATGGCCTTCCACTGAAGAACCAGCTCTTGAAGGAGACAAATGGAGCACCCTAAAACTGCTGCACAGAAGTGATGGTGGAATTCCAGTGGCAATCCTGAGCCATTTCCCAGAGAATCCCACCATTTTCTGCTCATTCATCTCTCCTCCCCATCCTTCCTCTCTGGCAGCCAGGATGGGCCTGAGACCTGCTCCTGGTGAAAAAAGGCAGAAAATTCCTGCTTTGCTTCAGTGTTTGTACTGAGAAATGAGCTTTTTAAGGAAGCAGATCTGGAAATGTCCCGGGCTGTACCTTGTGGCTCAGCTGAAGATGAGCTGATAGGCAATGAGGATGACTAAATTTATTCAGTCAGTGGGTGGACATTCCTGTCTTGCAAAACCAAGATGACTGATCCATCATAAAAAGTTGGGCTATCAGATTGCTGTGTAGCAAATACAAACTGAAAAACCCTCTGGTACATCTGAAAAGATGCCTCCCTGCGAGGTGTGAGGGTCCAGCTGCCCCACCTGCCCGTGGGATTGCTTTAGTTACCACTTCACAGGCATGGCCCTCCTTCAGAGGCTGGTCCTTTAGGAGGTCATCCACCCCGAAGCTCACAAAGGAAGCTGGCTTGCAGGTTCGTTTTGTTTAAATGTGTCTATTGTAATTTATTTATTCAGGGTAAGAAAAAGAAAAAGAAAAAAAAAAAAAAAAGGAAAATGTGCAGTTTTTCCAAAGCGCTGGAACACGTTGCTAATTTCTTTGTTAGTGCCCTTTTCAAAGTGCAGGTGCCACTCCATGAGACTGCTCTGGACATCAATTTCTTCTGCCCAGGGTCATTTTGCAGCTGTGATCTCCCTGCCATTTTTTTCCCTGGGGAATATGTAGAGTTTGCAAATAATATTTCCTTGCCTAAAAGACAAGACGGTGCTTCTTTAGTAGCTGCTGTTCTTTGAAGTGTGTGCAAGGGCTTTGCCATCAAGCAAGCTCTCTTTGGGATTCTGCTTCCTCGGGTGGATCAGAGGCTATTTCTTGGCATGAGGTAATTGGAGGCCAGGCAGTTTTGCAGCGGGAGGCAGGGGGGTGCTCGCTGATCGCAGCCCTCTCCCCGCTCCAGTGCCGTGCCTGCTGACAAAGCCCTGCTTGCTGGAGGCACTTGTGTTCGCTGGGACAAATCAGGTCACCGGGATCTGCAGCTGCCTGGTGGCTAAAGCAATCAGCTGGAGCTCCAGGAGATGGAGTCAGGACAGCGCTCACGGCGGGGGAATGCGGGCACCCCGCGAGGGCGAGGTGGCCATTGCCTGCCCACCTGGCAGAGTCCGGGGCTGGGAGCTGCTCTGCCAGGCTGCTCATTTGCAAATAGATGCTTGTGCTCATCCAGGTGTGAGGAGAAAATGGGAGATATCTTATCTGGAGCAAGAGGCTTGCCAGCAGAGTTTAAAGGCAGGTGAACTTTCACAGTGTCCTGAGCAGCCGCAGAGGGGAAGCAGAGCCACGCGAGGCTGCCACATGTCCCACGGACAGCACTGGCGTTCCTCAAACCACTGAGCATTTTAGAAACAGCTCTGAATGACCAGGGTGGTGATTTCAAGTCTTTTTACCCATGAGTGTAAATGCAAATTGAGATTTTTGTTGTACAGGTTGTAAGTGAAACTCGGATGTGACGCACGGGGTGTCTGAATAGCCTGACCTATTTATCTCCCTCTGCAATTCAGGTCATGGTGAGCTTCCAAAAGCCAAGCTCTTCTCATTCAGACATGCAGAGCTTGAAGCTGCTGCTTGTGTCAGGCACAGGACTAGGATGGGTCTGTGTCATGCAAAGAGCTTGTTTTCTGAGAAGCAGTTGTTGGGCAGATATAGCTTCTCCAAAGAGACAGCAGTTCCCTTCCTCATCTTTGTCACCACAGCTGGAAGCCAAAATAGATTATTTCATTTTTTACAAGTCTTAGGTTCCTGCAAAGGAGATTCAAGTGGAGCTTCACTTGGTGGGACTTCTGTCTCATTTTAGGTTTTCCATGGGGAAGCTGCTGGGCTTTTCCTGCTTCCCTACTCACGCTCAGGTTGTTGCTGCAGCCCTAGGGTGTGGCTGATGGATGGAGCTGTCATTCAAGACCTGCAGTTCCTCAAAAGCTGCTGCTCAGGGGCAGATGTATGGCAAAACAGAAGTTTCCTTTGGAAATGGGGGAAGGGAGATGGGCAAAACTGGTGGCAGTGACACAGCAGGCTTTCCTGCTTGCACCTGTCCTTATTCTCAAAGTTAAAATCTACCATCCTTGCAGGACTGAGCAGTGCCTTATCCTTTGCTGGTGGAGTCACACCTGGTGAGGAGGGAAACCATCAAAAAAATGGTTTTCCTGGAGAAAAGATGTCTTCCTGGCAGATGGCTTGGCCAGCCAGCAGGGATTACAAACCTCCCTGGGAACCTTTTCTTTATGGCTAGTGAGAAGGTGATATTGCTTGTGACAGCACAGAAAGATTGGCTGAAATAAAATAAAGAGGTTTCCATGGTGATCCCTTCATATTGCAGTAAATTTTCATCTTGCAGTCAGCTGGGTTGTACTTCTTCCCCCAGAGGAAGAGTCCTTGGCTCCCCCTGCATTATTAGTTCCTGCTGGTGCTAAGGGAAGGCTGGCAGGCCCTGAGTGGAGCCACTGACATGGACAGCTCTGTGGTGGCCTTGTTAATTATCCTAAAGAGGTCAGGCTGCCCAGACAGCCTGCAGGTGCTTCAGAAACAATCCTGCTTTCTGGCTTGAACTGCAAATAGACAAGGAGTAGGTGTAAAGATGTAGCTGTGGCTAAAGGCAACAGGAAGAAAGTAGGTTTCTTCCCATTTTATAGAACCACAGACAAATTGGGTGACTGCCCCAAAACCAGAGCCCAGGTGCTGTTAGAGGAGGGAATTGAATGTGTAATTCCCAGGCTGTGGAACAGAAGACTCCTTTTCTCCTGAGGTTAATACCAGGGAAGGCACTGAGCTGCAGAGGAAGGGAAGGGAAGGGAAGGGAAGGGAAGGGAAGGGAAGGGAAGGAAAGGAAAGGAAAGGAAAGGAAAGGAAAGGAAAGGAAAGGAAAGGAAAGGAAAGGAAAAAGGAAAGGAGAAAGGAAAGCTCTTTGTGAGATCACCTGTGGGAGCACCACAAAGGGAAGAGGCGAGGGATCCTGCCAGGCTGTGGCTGACAGGGGTGCAATCTGCCCAGCAGAAGAGTGACCTTTCCTTTCAGGAGCCAGGGAAAGCCCTTCAGCTGTGGAAGGCAGTGACTCACGGGTTCCCCACAAGTGTGATCTCTCCTGCCGTGCCGCAGAAATGAGCAGCAGCAAGACGTGTCTCACTGTGGGAAGGCTCAGCAGAGACTTTCCCGGCGTGTTCCCGGCGTGACGGCATCTTCCCATCTGCATCTGAACTCGAGAGTCATGCACACAGTGCTAGTCAAGCTCTGCCACCCAAAACATGCTTAATATGAAAAGCGTTTCCCTGAGAAGGTGTGTCATTGAATGCAAATGAACGCTGCCTTGAGATCCTGTTAATTTATGCTACAGAGCAAAAACTCTTCTATCTGCTTCATGCATCACAAAGCCAAAATAACCCTGACCCACCCCTGGCCTCACTCAGACCTCCCTGTCTTTGGGCTCTTGTTGTGCATTACGTACAATTCATCATGGGCTGGAGACTCGAGAAGCACAGAGGGATGTGCAGCAGGGATGCTCTGACTGTGGCTACCTGGAATGGTCCAGGGTGTGTGGAGCCCTTGGGAGAGCAGAATGTGGGGATGAGGAGACCTTTGGAAGAGCAGAATGTGGGGATGAGGAGACCTTTGGAAGAGCAGAATGTGGGGATGAGGAGACTCTTAGGAGAGCAGAATGTGGGGATGAGGGGACCCTTGGGAGAGCAGAATGTGGGGATGAGGAGACCCTTAGGAGAGCAGAATGTGGGGATGGGGGGACCCTTGGAAGAACAGAATGTGGGGATGGGGGGACCCTTGGGAGAGCAGAATGTGGGAATAGAGGGACCCTTGGGAGAGCAGAATGTGGGGATGGGGAGACCCTTGGGAGAGCAGAATGTGGGGATGGGGAGACCCTTGGGAGAGCAGAATGTGGGGATGGGGAGATCCTTGGGAGAGCAGAATGTGGGGATGAGTTGATCCTAAGCATCGAAATTTCCAGGGTCAGCCACCCGCTCCTGTTCTGCTGGGAACTCATCACAGAGAATGATAAAATGAAGCCTCTGAAGACATTCTCCTTATTTCCCTTGAAGTTATTATTTCTTCCAGAGCTTGGAAAAGCTGAGGTTTTTTGCCTTTTGGAGGACACAGGACAAAAGGGAGCTCTGGTGGGGAAAGGAACAGGCATGAAGTAGCCACTCTGAGCAAGAAAGTCATCCCATTTCCTGCCACTGCTGGTGCAAATTGGGGCTCAAGCCTTTAGCTTGGTAACTGCAGTAGGGCAGATATAAAAGCCTCTTTGGCAGCCAGCTTTTAATGTGCAAGCAGTGAGGTTCTTATTATTAAGTTAACAAAAAGCTGTGATTCTTTCTGTAAAGGAAGGAGCTGTTAATAAGAAAACAGCAACCAAAAAAAAAAAAAAAAAGAAGGAAAAAAAAAAACGCAGAAAGAGATCACAAGCTGACCAGCTCTGCAGGGAGAGGTTGAGAAAGTCTCATTTTAATAATAAATAAAAAGACATGTAAGAAAAGAGAAGACATAGGTTGGAGGCAGTGCTGTTGAGCTGCAGTGCCTCAGGTCTCAGGTAATCTGCTTGGGGTGATTGCCCCCATCTTCCCAGGAGTGACACGGTTTTGCCAGGGTAAATTTGCTTTGCAAATTTACCTTTGTGTCTGTGGATTAGCTTTATTTACTCAAGAATTGTGGAGGTAATGTGGAGGAATATTCATGGTTCTATGAGTTAAAAATCTTCTCTTCTTGTTAACGTCATTTCAGCATGTCATTCAAGGCAAGCACCTAAAGCAGATATTTTGGGGATTAGAAATGCATTTTTTCCTTTTGTTTTGAAATAGTTTCTCTCCAAGTTAGGTATTTAGTTGCTTAGCTTTGCCAGAGAAGCCTTGTAATGCTCCCCCACCATCCAGTTTTATTCCAGCAGAAAGGTTTATAATATATTTCTTCAAATAAAGCAAAGGGGAAACTCCTTTCTGTAGGATTTTTTACCTCAGACCAGCCCTGCCTCACATCTGCTGCGTGTCCAAATCACCCTGGACAGCCGAACAACCTCAGCACGTTGCACCTTGTAAACAGGATTTTCCATCGAAGACCACAGGCATACTTAGGGAAGACTCAAAGGCTCTCCAAAGCACAGGAGGAGGGAAAGACAAACATTTATAGCACAGTCAAACAGACCGAAATTGCATGGAATGGTGACTTCAGATCTCAAAACGATCTTTTTTTACCAGCAACGCTTGCTGAAGATGGGCTAGAGCTCTGTTTCACCTGTCCTGCAGGGCACAGACACCCCAGGGCACTGCTCCCAGTGGGATCCATCCAGCAGGAAGCATTGGGAGCACGCTCAGAAATCTCACTGAGGCATGCAGCCACCAACTCCAAGGACACGGCAGCTGCAGGAATTTGTTACTCTTTATTAAACAGAAACGGGGAAAGTTTGGGTTTTTTTACAATTCCCGTTTGTTAAAGAGCGTGCAAGCGGCTCATTAACTCCGATGGTGTGGTATTTTTGGCTGGTTGCATTGCTGAGCATGTGTTAAGCGCCCATGAAGTGCAAGAAATTACCTTTGTAACAGCAGTGGTGTCTTCTGAATGCAGTTATCACCTCCCCAGCGCTGATAAGGTGTGAAAAATGATCTTCCCATCTACAGTTGTGTCAACTGAATGCAATTAGCACCTCTACATGTGTTTAAAATCATGACCGCAGGTTATAAGTTTGCAATACATTAGCACTTAGTCCCATCTTTGTGAATTGAGGGGGAAAAAAAAAATCTCAGCAAAACTGAGATTCACTGGTGCAGTGAATACAATTAAGTACCATTAACATTCCATTAACTATTTTTAATGAAGTAAATCCAGCCCCAGATGAGTGAAGGATAGGTTAGGGACTTTCCTTAGCCAGGACAGCAGTTGCCTGCTATACAGACATGTGTCAGTGGAAAGTCTCTTTACCCCTGCTAGCCCTTGGTTAAAGAGCGCTGTTAAGCTGGAGTGGACAAGCCAGGCTTTTCCCTTTGCTCTTAGGCTAGAGGCACACCAGGATGCTGCACGGAGTGCCTTCTTAAAATGCTGCCTTCTTTGAAGGGAAGAAGAGAGAGAAAGAGGCAGAAAAAACCCCCAGTAAGTAGTTTTTCCTTTGCTGCAAGTAGCCAAGTCCCAGTGTATTGATAATTTATTATATCCTTCTCAGGGTATTAATCTCTAACTGCACTAAAAGAGAGCCTGACTATGTCTCTGTATGGAAATCTCTCCTGGGGGAAATAGTAATTGCCAGCAATCTCCAAACTTCTTATTTTTTTGTTGTTTTCCTTCCAAGTTTGACTGAATAAAACTTATTATATGGAGGCTCAGTGTGACTTTCACAAGAGCTTCATTAACTTTTTTATGCAAACATGGCATTCATACAGAATGGTCATCTTCAGACATCCAACACCTGCACTTTTCAGAGGAATAATTGAAAGGTGCACATAAGAATCAGTGCAGACACACCCCTCAGTGGGGCTGAAAGATGTGCTTTGGTGATGTGAAGGAGTCCAGACCAGTCTCTGTGCTTGAACTTGCCCAAAGCCATACTTTTCAAGAAGTTTTTCTGATATCACTGACAACGCTCCACAACAGTGACAATCCCCATGCTTGGGATGGACCATGGATGCAACAGCACCACCTCCTATACCTCACCTCTATTTATTTTTAAAAAGCTATTGATTTTTCACTTTCCAGATGGATCTGGAACAGCTGTGACTTTAAATTTTTATTTGTTTTTAAATTTTATTTTCTTTTTTCCACTAAATTTGTAATTGAAAGGGACATCTCCTCATCTGGGACACTTGACAGTGGATGTGCAGGGCTTCTCCCATTGCTGGCAGCAGGCCCATGCTGGTACAGACCCTGTGTCTTGTTAGGGTAGAAGGGAGCCCCATGGCCAGCTCATTTCTCCCCCCACATCACACAGGACATAAAGCTTTACTCAGTGATCCCTGCACAGGGCCAAATAACTTGTGGCTGAACTAGGGCATATCTTTGAGGGAAAAAAATACTCAATCTACTACCGACCTTCCCTTGTTTTCTCTGATTTCCACACTGCAGGGCAATCTGCACAGCAGTGACTGCTCTGAGAATGATGAGCATCTGCAGAGGGCTCTGACAGTGATGTTGGCCTGGTTCTCAACCAAAATCCACTCCAAGGAGGCAAGAGAGCTTGGCTGTCTTAAGTCAGTGCATCGGTGGTTAGGTCTGGCTGGGGTTGCTTTGCTCTTGGTTTCTTTGACTTTCTGGTTATATGAAATCTACAGATCCCAGCATGAAAATTGTCTGTTGGGGATTCACATCTGTACTTTTTCTTTTGATTAAATCATGTCTTTTAGTGGTTCCCTTACTGCATGGGGATAAATGCCTCTCTGCTGTGTATTGTCCACAGGTAGTGATACCCTACAGTGCCTCAACCCTGCTTTTCACTGGCCTGGCACTGGTGAGAGCTGCAACATCAATCTACTCCTTTTCTCAGGGCAATTCCTGCTGGCTCCAGGCTCTAGGACTCGCTCTGGCTGTCGCAGTGGGAGCTGCCAGCAGGAAACAGCATCCAGACAAGATGAGGTTGCACCCTGTAGGCAGAGCAGAGCACAGATCCTGCTGGTTGTGGGGGAATCCGAGGGGAAAAGGGGCTGTGCCAGGTGGTTGCCTCCTCTCTGAAAGGCACTGACACGTGGTGGGCACCAAAGTGGGTGAGGAAGGAATGAACTGTTTGAAGGAAAAGGCTTTAAGCCAGAGGTGAGATGAGACAAACCAGCATTATTAGGAGTGAGTGGGTTTGGGGCTGGAGCCGGCGCGTCCTGTGGCACTGACAGCCATCCATCCTGGAAATTAAATTAATTAAATTCCACTCCCTCAGCTGGCCTGGCCTGCAGCCCCACGCTCCTGACTGAGGATTGCTGATGGTGCACATTGCTGCAGGCTGAGTCCCAAACCTGTGAGATCAGCCAGAGAGGCTCCAGCAGCCCTGGGAAGGAGCTGGGGACTCCAGGAGTGGGGTTCAGCTCATGTGGACATGAGAGGTGGTGTAGGCACACAGTGTGTGGTGATTGGGAGTGGGGCTGTGCCCAGCCCCATCCCCAGTGGGCACAGCTGTGCAGGACAGGTGAATGATATTGAAGGTAACGAGCCATGGAGTGCCCAGGGGCACTGAGCACCCACCAAAGGGAGCAGAGGGCACACAGGTGCAGTGCATCAACATGAGGGGATAAAAGGCTGGGCTGAAGGACAAGAAGGGCAGATGCCTGCAGCCTTCTGAAGTGCCCTGGTGTTACTGTGTATGGGCAGGTGCCTGAAGCCTTCTGAAGTGGTGAGGTGTTACTGTGTATGGGTGAATGCTTAAAGCCTTCTGAAATGGTGTGGTGATACTCTGTGTATTGTGGCTGTCTCAGCTGTGACAGGGTGGGATGAAGCTCAGGCTCTTCCTTGGCTGCTGGAGGGCTGCAGGTCAGCCCATAAACCATGGGATGTCATGGGATGCAGGAGCTGATCCTAATGTCCTGCTGCTGGGAGCAGGACAGGTAGTGTTTCCCTGGAGCCTGCCTGGCTTCCATTTTCCAATGGACCTTGGAGTCCAAAACATCTTGTTGAAGCAATGGGAGGGGGCTGCAGTCAGCCACAGTTTGAAGTGTCCCTTCCTGTGCCAAGGTGCAAATCCCTACTACAATTTCCTACCTCTGTGAGCTGAGCTCCAGGAATCTGAGGAGAGGAAAAAGTGGCCAGTTAACTGAGGCTGGGAGAGTACTTCTGTGTCAGCAGGGTCTGATAGGGCCTCCTGGCCTTAGGAACAGAAAATTCCAAAATCAAAAAGCATGATCCTTGCTTGTGACTCCTGCTGGGTTTTACAGTGTTACACTGGGGAAAAACAGTTCATTTAGGTTAATTGCACAATGCAGATATTTATGAAATGGTATCTGTTTAAACAGGGGAATGTGCCTTTTCCTGATGAGGTCTCTGCAAAAACAGCAGTGTGTCACTTGACCCAGGCCTTTAACTGGAACCGTCTTGGCAATTTAATGAAATTAAATGGCTGGACTGTGGGGAGTTCATTAGTAAGTAATCCAAAGGCTAAAGCTCTGTGAGCTAGTTCAGCTCTCAAGTGCTTATTTGTGTTTGCCAGATCCAGTAAAGTGAAACCCCTTAATAGGTGCTGGCAGTATTTGTAACATACTCTCCTCTGGTCTGGAGATCATCATACAGGCACTGGTATGATTTCACATTTCTACATGATTTTTTTTTTTTAATAAAAAGCACCTCCAGGACAGCCACAGGGTCCCCTGTGTGTCGGGTGGCTTTGCAGAGGCACTTCTGTTCTTGATGCCATGAGCCTCTTGCTTCTGGCAAAGCGAGTAAGGGAATCTCATTACTTTCCAAAAAAGCTTTCAGAGGTGACTGCTGCTGCCAGCAGTGCAGTGCTGAACCTGAGAAGGGCTCTCGCTTCCTTGTTGTGCTGGGCCATGGCTGGGACTATGGGCAGTCTTATTGTGTGCCATTTGCCCAAGGGTGGGGACCAGGGGTGTAAAGTTCCTCTGGGATTCTGGCAGGTTGTTTAAAAGGATGCTGAATTGCTGCTTATTTCATGTGAGGGGGGATTTAGAGGAGTCAGGAGGGTATGGATCTTCCTCCTGCTATGTAAAGAACTTCTGGGTTTCCAGAAGAGAATGTGCTAAAGTTTCACTCTTTAATTCACCAGATATAAGCAAGATTTACAAATAAGCAGACTGTGGCACCACTAAAAGTTTGGCAGGGAGTTCACTGAAGGATGTTTGAGATAGTCAAAGGAAAAGCCTAACTCCGAGATACCTAAATTTATTTTTCATCCAAACCACGTGCTGGTCCTTAAGGCTCATCCACCATGAAAGCCCTTAGGGAAGGTTCTCTACCCCACATCCTAGAAGCAGCACTTAGTTTTTAAAAAACTGTTTAAAACCTCTTGGTGTAAATTTGGTACAAGTCCAACACCACCATGTGGTCAAGCTCTTGGGCTGGCGTTGAAGGGCTGTGGATTAGATCCACGCAGGAAAATTTCCCTGACCTGAAATCCTACAAAAAATTGGGGTTTTCATTAATGAACTCCACTTTGTGTGAAAATTGTTGCTGGGATTTACTGTAGCTGCTGCACAAATTCATTTAAAAGTAAATAATGTGATTGGACAGGTGCTCCTGCCAAAGAAACTGAACATTGATGGGTTTTCCCTTTCTAATATCCATACCTTTCAATCTGAGCAATAGATATCCCAAATGTTGTCAGATCTGCAGTGGTATCAGCAGCACAGGCTTTGTCCTGGAGTGTACAAAATGCCTCTGGAATAAAATAGATTTTGGAAGGATGGTCAGTGCCACACATGCAGGAGACCTGTGTCTGGTTACCTACAGCATGCCACTGCAGTCCCCAAAGAGCTTTTGCTAAATCAGGCATTACCAAATGAACTTCAATTTACAACATGGAAAAACACTGGGGATTTTATCCAGAGGTGGGATGTGGAAGGTCCCGTGGCAGCTACAGGAGATTGTAAGTGCAGCTTTAGCCCTTGTAACAATCCTGTCTTGTTTTCTCTTCTGTGGGCTTGGGCCAGCTGCTGACCTTTGCAGCTCCCTCTCCTCCTTCTCCTCCTGGCTTAGTGGAGTTCAGGAGCTGATAAAGAGACAGAAACAGCCACAGCTCTAAAAATCTCCACTTCTAGTTTGGTGCTGGGAGGAGCACTGATGTGCCCCTCCCCAGTGGTGCTGCACAGCTTCCAGCTGCAGCAGTGAGACAGGTGGGGTTTTACTCCTGAATGCTGCTTTCCATGTGAAACAGCATCCCGGAGATCACATCCAAGCAGTCTTTCTGTGTTGGGAATCCTCCTCTCGAGGTCCAGGCAGGACAAAATCCACACAGAGCCCAGCTTGTGTCTCAAGTCCTGCATGTCCAGGCTGTGTCCACAGCACGGGGGGACCCACGGACACTTGCTCACACACGGGGACGAGTGGAGAGAGCAGAAGGTGGGTCCTTCCCTCCCAGGCTGGTGTTCTAGCAAGAGAAACCTGTCCAGAGCTGTCAGAGGAGGTGTGAGGTGCTCCTGGGGAGCCAACCTGGAGCGCTCCTGCTGGGGTTTGGGTGGGAAAGGTGGAGCTCTTCCCAGCGTGGGAAGCAGGGATGGGCAGGAGGGACAAAAGTAGCACAGCAACGACATCTTGTGCTGCACAGCGACGGCTGCATGTGCCTGCCAGGAGAGCCGAGTGCTGCCCCTGGGAAGGCCCCTGTCCCCCTGCCCAGCTCTGGCAAACCCCTTGTCCCCCTGGTGTCACCACTGTGGAGAGGGGACGGAGCCGACAGACAGGGGAGAGCCTTGTCCACAGGGCAGGGAGTCAAAGCAGGATTTTGGCAGCAGCAGGCAGGGAGGGGGAGTGAAAAGGCTACAGAAGAAATTTCTGTGTAATGTGCTCTCTTTCTCCTTTTTTCTTGTACCATGGCATCGCTGCAAAGCACTGGAATATCCTCTGAGTGCTCTGTGGAAAGCTGTGCCTCACCCATCTGCAGATATCAGGTACACCAGCAACATTTCATTTTCTTTTTGCAACAAGTTTGTTAGTGCAAATATTCTGTCATATCCGGGGATCACTGTGGCTGAAGACCCATTTAGAAGGTACAGACTGGCATTTTGTCCCAAACAAGAGCACTGTATCCATCCCTCACCACTCTGCACCAAAATTCCTCCAGACTTGCACCCTGAGACTCAAAATTCAAGGTTCCTAGTGGAAAGGGGCAGCAAAGTCTGAGAGCAGGTTGGGTTGGTACCTCACCACTACCCAAGAGCAGCCTCCGTGAGGTGCCAACCCAGCCCACCAAATGGACAGTTCTTTTTGAGATCCTTCACTTGTAACCCTGGTTGAGTTGTGACCATGTTTATTCTGAATTCATGCCAAATCAGCCAGTTTTGGAACAGTGGTGGATGAATTTATTTTTGAAGCTTTGTCTTTGCCCACACCGATGCCTCTTTGCAGACCTTGCCAAAGGGAGGCCATGCTCCAAGATGTGTCAGAAATAAAGAAAAACCTTGGCATGAAATCCTGCAGCATCCAACTGCTGTGCTGAAGGTAGCCATGAGCAGAGAGCAGCTCCTGCCTGGCCTGTGCTGCCTTATGTCTCTGGGTGGGATTTTTGGAGATGCCTGCAGCACATAGCAGCAGAATGGCTGCTCAAAGTCAATGAGACTTTGTTTAGAACAGCCTCGGGTGCTTTTCAAAGGCTTGGCCTCTTGTGGGCCTCTTTAAAGACTTGTAAATTACAGTTAATTCCTGTGGTTTAGGTGTATTAGTTGATACAGCCCAGGATTACAATCCTCTCCTCCTTAGGATCCCAACTAGACAGCCTGGATTGATGGGTTGGCAGGGTTCAGCAGCTCCTGCCTTCACCTTCAGTGTCCCATTCCCCAGCCTGAAGGGACAGGTCTGCCTGCTGCAGCTGGGACAGTGCTCCTCCTGCACAAGAACTGAAATTCATTCCAACATAAACTACTGGGGAACAGAATAAAGTCCATTGAGATGTGTTCATCATCCTCCAGGTCACCTCCAGCTGAGAAATGGGACTGCTGGCAGGGCACCTCTGCAGAAAAAAAAAGAGCAGCTGTGGTTTTATGTGGTTTGTGATGCCAGCTTCTCTCTTTCATGTGGAAATGGAGGTGCCTGTTGCACCCAGGCTGACAGGAAAGCCAGGATTGTACCCAGGCCACCTGCCTAGAGAGCCACCATGCCTTTACGTGGCTGTGAGGGTTTTCTCACTGACTTTGGTTTGGTTTTTTATGGAATATCAGTCCTTCCCATGTTGTTCATAGATCAGCAGGAAGAAGCACCCCCCCAAATGAATTAAAAAACCTGACAAGTTCCTATCTGACCTGTTATTCACTTTGGAGCAACTTCTGGAATTGGCTGTGGGTATTGAACCAGCTGCAAGGTTTCATCTGCTCCATTGCTGGGTTTTCCAAATTGTTCTGATCAGAAGGAACTTGTTGCCTCCCATAGTCAAGGCTGTTGGCCTCAGGGGCAGATTAAATAGTCTTGGCCTGTAGGTTAGGCAGCTGAAAACACAGTCTGCAGGAAATGGTAGAGGGCTCTAGAATATGGAAGGTGTGTGATAAAAGGATTTTCAGAAAAGTCACTGGTTTTGTCCAAAAACCAGTGTCACAGCTCAAATTATCGTAGACAAGGGCTGGTGTTTTCATCTGGATGCTTGTGGAGCCATCAGATTCCATGATTTTTGTTGAGGTGTTGGGCTTTGCTGCTGGACTCCATCAGAAAGGAGGCACAGTTGTGCCTGTCCTCTGGGTCTGATGGAAATGTTCATCTCCCAGAGGCCATTTTCAGTGTTGCGACAGCATGTCTCAATTCTGCTGAGATTTCACAAAAAAGAAAAAAAAACCCACAAAAACCTTGTCTGCCTCAATGTCTTCTCAGGCAGGTTCAAAATGGAGACCAAGGTTGTCCTCTTTGTGTGTAGTGCAATAAAAATTATATTCAGAAATACATCCAGGTGGTTTGCTGCTCTGAATCTTCCTCTGCTGGACTGGAAAAGAGTCTGTATAATTTAATTTGTAGTATCTTGGAGAGCTCAGAGTAGAGAGAGCTGAGCAGAAGACAAGGGGCTCCTGTCTATGTCCTGGGTTGTAGATCAGCTCTTTGAGGTGGGTATTTAGTTCTGTGGGCCTTTCCCAGCATGGTTGTCACAGCCCTGAAGGTGACATTGTGTCATGGAGCTGTAGGTCAGCACTACCATCAGATCCTGGTTTGGAGATTTTTTTGGAGGCTGCCTGACCACTGCCTTGGCCAAAGCAGAGGGACAGCAATGGCCATGGCTGCTCCCTCTGCTCTTGGGTTTCACTGAGGTTGTTTGAGAAGCTGTGGCTTCTCCATCCATGGAACTATCCAAGGCCAGGTTGGAGGGGGCTTGGGGCAGCCTGGGCTTGTGGAAGGTGTCCCAGCCCACGGCAGGGGTGGAGCTGGGTGGGCTTTCAGGTTCCTTCCCACCCAAACCATTCTGGGATTTTTTTGCTCACCCCAGAAAGTGGGTTGGGTGAAATCATACTGGGGATGCAGCATGGCAGAGGTTATCTGTGTCACCTTCTCTTTCTGAGTGTCTGCACACAGCCCAGCTGCTGCTCAATCAGGGAACAGTGACTGAGTGTAGAAATAACTTTGCACCGACAAGCCAATACTGTGTCTTCACTCTGCCCACACTGAAGGCTAAAACCTTTCCACTGAAACTGGGAAGGACAGTTGGATTGCTCTTAGTCATCTCCANCTGGGTTTGGTGCTAATCGATGCACAAAATGGTGCTAATGTATAATACATCAGCTAATATCAGAGAGAGGTTGTCTGTTGAGTACAGCATTTGTGCAACAGCTGCTGGTATGATTTTTGTGAACAAGGCAAAGTCTTGTGTCTGTATGAAACCTCTCTGTCATTCTCTGGGCAGAGGTGAACTCCTTGGCCGATCTCTGTCCCATCTTGTAGTTCCACCACCAGGCCTCATGAGAAGGTGTTGGCAGAAGGACTAGGGAGGGACCAGCTCCTGATACAGGTTCACCTTTTATTATTTTCCAACACTTTCAGCAGCACATTAAAGCAGAGGAGAGGAGACTTCAGTCATTTTGCTGCTCATGGAACTGACTACTGAGCTGTTTGTACAACTGCACGGGAGAACAAACCCTCTCACAGCCTCTCTGTGCTGACTGCCATCTATAAAAAGATCTTGACAGCCTCTCCTGTGAAAAGCTCTCACACCTCCCCTCTGCAGCATGCCTTTGATGCTGGAGCAGGTGGGTAGTCCTCAGGCTACTGAAGTGCCTTTCCTTTGTCTTCCACGCTGCTCTGTTCCTGCCCGCCCACACGTGGCTCTGTGAAGGTGGCAGGGACCCCCTGGAAGTGTTAGAGCCCTCACTCTCAGGGAGCAGGAGCAAGGAGGTGCTTGAGGGACCCTTTTTCTGCTTGGATGCTACAGGTTTGTCAGCTGTGGTGACTATAATCTGTAGATCCTCAGATTTCTGGTAAAAAGGAAGAAGTTTCTTAGCACAGAGACTAAGCTTGGGTCAGATCCTCCATCCTTCCCCAGGCAGGAGTTCACGAGCACTCCCTTCTCTGCTCCCCAGCTCTTACTTCATATTTGACTGATATAAAGGAAAAATCATCCATTGGTGTAATGGGATCACAGAAACCCAATGAGGCATGAAATTATTTTCCTTCTTTCCCAGATAAATCCCTTGTTGTAAATTAAACAGTTTACCCATTTAACTACGGGTGGATCAATGTCTGTGTCAGTCTGCTGTTAATAAGGAGGGAGATTATCCAGGACAAACTTGCAGACCTCTTGGGTCTCTCTTGCTAGTGATGAACTAATGTTCTTCACAAGTTGTGTTACCACCAAGATCCTGGGGAAGCTGAGAAAGGAGCTCAGCATCAGCAGCTCTCAGGGTGGGGGATCTGGATGGAGTGATATCCCCACACTGAGTTCTCCATGCACAAAAAGAAGTTTCCATTCCAAAGAAGCTTGGGGTTAGCACAGGATCAAGTTGTCCATGCTGGTAGACCTTGGAGGAGGTGAAAGGACAGCTGTCCTGAGCCAAGCTCTGGCTGGGCTGTGCCCTCTGGACAGGGTATCCTTCCAAGGGCTGTGCTGAGCAGCCTGGCACAGGGAGCTTTGTATCTGTGAACCTCCCCAGCAAAATCTGAAATTGCATCCACGCTCTAGCAAATGCAATCAAGTATAACTAAGCCAACTGAAAGACAGGACTCGTCTGGATTTTCACTGAATTGTTTTTCCAAAATGATTTTGAAATACTGTTTGTTTTACACTGTGGATATAAATTCTTTTTTCCAAGTGCTTGAAGCATGGCGACAGTTTTATCCCCATGCTTTATCCCCTGAGAAGGTTTGACTGTGTGATAGGAGGAATAAGTGATGGGAAACTTAATAGTTAAGAAGAGAAAGAGTTGAGCTTCTCAGACTGCTGAGTGCAGCAGTCACTGAAGGTTGGATGGGGTTTGGGGGAACCTGGCCTAGTGGAAGGTGTCCCTGCCCATGGCAGGGGGTTGGAACAAGGTGATCTTTAAGGTCCCTTCCAACCCAAATAATTCTGTGACTCTATAAAAGCCAATTTGAGTCACAACAGGCCGGGAGAGGTCTGGGTGCAGGAATAAAACATGAACCTGTTACTTCCATGGCCCTTGCTGCTTGCATCTCCTTTGTTAGGACCCTGACCAGTCAGAATCTGACTGGTCAATCAATATCTGACCAGTCAGAATCACAGGAAAAAAAAATTTAGTTTGGGCTGGAAAGGACCTTGAATATCATCTTGTTCCACCCCTCTGCCATGGGCATGGACACCTTCCACAAGACCAAGTTGCTCCAAGCCTTGACCAAACTGGGCTTGAACACTTTCAGGGATGTGGCATCCACAGCTTCCCTGGGCAGCCTCTGCCTCACCACCCTCACAGTAAACAATTTTTCCCTCATATCTAATTTAAACCTACTCTTTTTCAGTTTGAACCCATTCCCCCTTGTCTTCTCACTACATGACCTTGTAGGAAGTCTTGCCCCATTTTTCTTGGAAGCTCCCTTCAGGGGCTGGAAGGCCACAATTAGATCCCCCCTGTGCTGCCCTGTCCTGCTCGGTAGGTTCAGGGGAAGGTGGTTGGATTTACTCTGGGCAGTGTCAGGAGAAACAACAAAATTCTCAGAGTATTCAGGAGAAAAATCACAAGAAACAGGATGCTGAAATCACAGCCTTCTCAGGGGTCACTCACTCCCTCTCTGCTGAGGCAACATCTGTCAGATCAAACATCTCCCAGGATGGGTGCAAAGAAGGCTCTGCACTCTCCCCAGCCACCTGGTGTTTCTCACTCTTATCATCATCAATCTCCTTCTTGATCTAAGCCTAAACCTCTGGATACTTCCACCATTCTTGAGCATCTTGAAGTAATTTCCTTCCTGTCAATAGAAGTGATTTCTATATTGTCTCCTCTTCCTTTGGTCTGATCTTCCACTGTTTTCTGAACACGTGCTCTTGTCTGTGCTCTTCTGCAGCCCATACCTTTGCTTTAAAGTCAATGCAGCTCTTATCCAAGGACTGCTTTGTTTCTTAATGATGACATTTAAGCTGCAGTAATCCTGCAAGGGCTTCTTCTACCTCATATCAAAGGCAAATTGTTCAAATTTTGATCCTCTTGTTAGAACCAGCCTCCTCTTTCACAAAAGCTGCAGTCAGCATGAGAGATTTAAGTTAAGCAGCACTTTTCCTATCACCTAACACATTCTAACTTTGGACTGGGAGTAGAATTAGTTCTGCAGCTATCACTAAAATAATGTAATCTTTCTGCCTAAGTTAGCAAAAAATACCTGATTAGTGCTCTAAAAACTGGCTAAGTGCTTATAACTCATGGTCATGGTTGGCAGGGTTCAGATGCAGCTCTGTAACAAACTGCAGGGAAAGCCCTGCCCCACTGCTCTGGCTGCTCCCAGATCATTCCCCCATCTCCAGTTTCATTTGATCTAACTATAGCTCGCTGGCAAATGACAATTCATGGCTAGGTGGTGTTCAAAGTCTAATTGCTCCACGGTTTTCTCAGTACTTCAGAATTTCTTAATTGCATTAGCCAAGGTGAGAATAATTGCTGCTTTCATATCCTTGAAACTTCTCATACAAAAGAGGCTTATGCAAGAATCTGCTCATTCTCTCCAATAAATGATCTCTCTGTTATTACAGAAGGTGTTTTGGGGGACTGCTGGGAAGCATTCCACCACACCATTATGCACCTAAACAAAACCTGAAACTTGCAGGCACAAGACTAAATTATAGTCTGGGGCAATCATCAGAACACACTTTGGGTTTGAGTTTTTTGGGGTTTTTTTCCTTTTTTTTTTCTTTCCTGGAAGTTGCTTTTTCAGAAGAAGAGCAAGCCCCAAGCCTAGAAATAACCCAGTATTTAGAATTTGGGGATTTTCTGGGTAGAAGAAATCTGCTATTTACAGGTCACTGGTGCTCTGACATTGCTCTTGGTCACATGTGGATCTCCTAGGCTGTGCCAGTCACAGACCTTATTTTTCCTTTGTTCATGAAATCCTTGATCAGGGACCATTTCTCCTCCTGGTTTGTGCATCTTCAGGATCTTGAGCTGTATTCAAGGCTTCTAGATGTCTTGGTATTGTAGCTGTGTGCATATGCCTGAAGTGTAATAAAGCCACTCAGGCAGGGAATTAGACATAATGTTCTTCCTCAAGCTCCAGCAATTAAGTATAAACATATGCATGCACAATAAAATGTCATGCATCCCTTCTGAGACTATGACTACCATTACAACAAGAAAAAAGAATCATGTATTTCCTAACATGCCAATTGGATCCACTTAGTGTGAGAAGAAGCTATTCAGTGAGTCAAACACTTAATCCAAGAAGCAAGTTGTACACAAATTTCTGATAAGGTAGACAAATTTCACACCCTGTTCTGGGGAAAATATTACATTTCATGGTGCTTTACAGATGATGACAAATCCTATTAAAATCCCGGGGAAAAAAAATGTATACAAGTTAAACATGGATATTTAAAATGATCCATTTTTCTGGATGCAGGAAAATAAGTAAAATGGGCATTTTGTAGGAATAACAGCAAGTGCCATAGAGGTTTTACACAGGGTCCTTGGCAAGAAGTAATCTGATTATAGCTACAGGGCCAATTTCTCTTGCAGCACATGAAATAATGCTCAGAAGTAGTCCAAGTATTTCTTCCAGTTGCTAGACAAACTCAGAGGATAAATAGGATGGAGACTCTGATGGTGAGGTTTGAAGGACTGCAAGAGCATCAGACCTTTCAGGTTTGCACCAGAGCTGTAAATCAAGGTGGGTTATGCCATCATTCTGAGGCAGCCAAGCTATAATTTAGGAGCTTTTTCCAGTTACTGTGACTGGCTGAAGTACAATGGCAGGAGCTTTGCAGAGGTTTAAATGATTGGTTTTTAAGATGAGGTGCCAGAGCTGTGAGTGCAGACCAGAATGTGCTGTGTCTATCCCACGTCCATCCCATCTGGGCTGGGGCAGACCCACACCCCCTGGGACCCAGCAGCTGTGCCTTCTGTGTCAGTTTTGCTACAGATACAGAATCCTGAGGGAAGATTTGGATGTATCTTGAGGACTAGGTAGATCTCAAAGTAGCTCTAAAGGTCTGGGTGGCAATGTGAAATCACATTCCTAGGAGTTAGTGCCATTCCTAAGAGTTAGTGGCCCAAGAGAGAAGCTCTGGTCCTGAAGGACAGAGGTTTGTAGAGGCCACAGCAAACATTTTTGGGAGTCTTTCTAGTGCTTTTTGACAACCAAGTGCTGTGGAGCAAGAAATTCTGCCCCAAGAGTGTGGCATGCTTTGATTGGGAGTACAAATATGGACCCAATCCAGACATGCCTCATTTCCTTGCTATAAACCAGGTGATGCTGAATTCCTGAATTTTTCTAAGCTGTAGTGCTTAGAGAAAACAGAACATATTCCAAGGCATGATTCCTAGTGGTGTGACAAAGACCCTGGCAGATGGACTCGATGGCTGTGTCTGCCATGGATCCAGGAGAACCTGGTTTCTCACAGGCTTGTCCTGCTCCTTGGCACCTCAGCATGCTCCTAAGTCCAAGCAGGTGTCATTTCTTCCCTGTGACCCAATATGAAACCAATATTCTGGAACAATTTGTCTTGGAAACTTCATGCCAACTTATTTGCTGAACTTCAATAAGGACCATCATTTCTTCATGAGAGTTAGGTCCTGGGAGGTGCTAAAATGGCCATAAGTGACATTCTCTCGTCACTTAGGATGACAAGTGATCAGCTTGTGGGGACTGTGCTGGTTATCAAACACACAGAAATATTTGAGGGGGGAAATTGCTTCCAAACACAGATTAGTTTACTAAAAATAGCATCAGGAATGACTCTTATGTCAGATGGTGTGAAATGATGTGAGGAACAAAGTCTTTTTGAGAGCCTCTATTGCAAGGGATGTATGGGATGCTGCTAAAATAGTAATTTATATGGTTTCCTGCTGGCAGGTCCATATATTTGTTACCTACAAAGAGTGTCCATGCCCTTGGAGGGAAAAGACTGAAATTTTGTTGAATTTTCTTTGGGAAAGACAAGAAAATTTGTTCTCAAATTCTGACAAAATAGGTTATCCATTTCAGAAGGAGGGAGGGGCTCGCAAAGGAGAATTTTATTCTCAGTTGCTCCTTCTGTGAGGTTTCATGGGCCATGTTGACTTTGGGAGTGGGAAGGGGACACAAGGTTTTCAATCTGACTGTCAAGGCTTGGACATGAAATTCTGGTTGAACAGAAGGAGATGAGACAGGCAAGCTTACATGTGTGGCTCCAGGAGGGTGGGAAAAACATCCTGGAAGAACTGGAAAATCACCCCTGGGAATGAAAAGGAGACTTGAAACAACTTTCAGGTGTGAAAATACATGACTACAGTGAGGATGCACCTTCTGATTAATATTTTCAACTAAAAGCTAGCTGAATGATAAGTGGCAGGAGAAAGCACCATGATGTGGTTCCCAAGTCTGTGAGCACACACTTTACATGCCCCTCTACACAAGGGGTAAAAGATCAAGGTTGGCATGAAGTAGCAAAAAAAGAGCATCTACCTTTAGTCAGGGCAGCTGTTGCCATCATTATCAAACAGAAAATCCTAGGAATTGGTTTTGCCCTCAGGACATGTAGTGTTTGTTCTTATAGAAATATGTTTTAAGGTGTGCATGCAACTGCGGGAGCATCTGGAAACTCACTTCAGAAATCTTGCTTACTCCTGATGTCAAAGGGAGCTGAGTGCAAACTGGGACCAGAGAAAATTGGTGGCTAATTTGGGGTCCAAATGTATGCTCAGGGCCAAAGGCTGGTAAAATTTTCTGGCATTCACTGACTCAGTAGCAATGCACAAGGTTTATGGGAAATGCCCTTCAATGTGTATTTTTCTGGAAAATGAAGGGATGGGTTCATTTTCCCTCAATTTTCTGTGGCATTTCCCTGTAAGTATTGAGAAATTTCTCAGGTGCAGTCACCTGCTGGAGAGGCAACCCTGGCTCCCCACTGAGGTGGCTAAAAGTGCTGCTTATGTGATTTTAATGGTTTTACAGCTTCCTTCCCTTCCAGGTATTTGGAAAAAACCACATCCTCCTGCCGGGAGTGCTCCTGAGCCCCTTGCAGAACTGCTGGAGAGTTTCTGAGAGCCCAAAGCAGGGCTGACAGCCTTCCCACTGAAACTTCTCATGCTGAAGGAGCTGGGTTTGCTGCTCATCAACTCTGCCATTTCAGCAAATGTCATTCTCAAGGGTTTCTTCTTTTTGGCCTTCTCTTTTGATAGTATTTTTCCTGCACTACCAGAGGTACTTTCTGTTCCCCATTAAATCTCCTGAATTGTCATTCTCCCCAGGGTGAAACAAGGAACCCAGTGATGCTTCAGGAGGCTTCACATGGTCCTTGCTAATATGCCATGCAACAAGATGTGTGGATGTGGCACTTGAAGGCATGGTTTAATGGTGGACCTGGCAGAGCTGGACTCAATGATCTTAAGGGTCTCTCCCAAACTAAATGATCCTGTGATTCTAAGATGATGTGAGACCTCTGGTAGGAGAAGAGGGAAGGCCAGGCTGGGAGCTGGTTGTAGGTGAAAGTGGTTTGAAAATTACCTGATGGGCAATGTCATGTGTGGATGATAGGAGCAGGTGGGGCTGTTTTTTCTTAGTTGTCTGTGTGATTTTTAAGCTGGAGGACCTTTCTGTGGCTGTGACCTAAG
>VYZP01058329.1:0-50439 GCA_013400635.1 Hypocryptadius cinnamomeus
GGAGGAGGAGGAGGAGGAAGGAGAGCAGGAAAAGCGGGAGCGATGGACAGCGCCGGCAAGGAGCGGGAGGCCGTGCAGCTCATGGCGGAGGCCGAGAAGCGGGTCAAGGGCTCGCACTCCTTCCTGCGGGGGCTCTTCGGGTGAGCGGCCCCCGCATCCCCTCGCCCGGATCCTGCATCCCCCTTCCCACGTCCTGCTCCCCCCTTCCCATCTCCTGCATCTCCCCGCCTTCCCCGGCTCCTGGATCCCCCTCACCAGCTCTTGCCCGCCTTCCAGCCCCTTCACACCCCCATTCCCAGCTCCTGAGTCACCCCCCATAGCCCCTGGCCCCCCTCCTATCTCCTACATCCCTTCCTTCCCCATCTCCTGCATCCGCCCCCTTCCCTATTTCCTGCCCCCCTTTCCCATCTCCTCCATCCTCCCCTTCCCGCCCTCTTCCCCCTTTTTCCTAACTCCTGCCCCGCAGTGTGGGTGAGAGTCTTCCTTATCCCTGCCGGGCACACGGAGCGCTCCCATCCCGATCCAAAGCCGGATCCCCCTGGAGCAGCCCCTCCTGGCCATCCGTGGCCACAGGGATGTGAGGGCGCGCTCGGCCTCTGCGGCTCCTGTCCCCTCCCCGCCTCCGGCCCCGCGCTCGTCCCGGCCTTATCCCGGGGGAAATCATCTCCCGGCATCCCCGGGATTCGCCCTGGCACGGATGGGCTCTCCCGAAATCCCAGGGGACACCGGCACCCCCGGGCTGCGGCCGGCGTTATCCCAGAAAATGGCAGAGCGTCCTTTTCCCTGCGCCTGGCTGCTCCAGGCTCGCTGTTGCCGGGGGTGTGCCTGGAAACGGGGTGGTTTGGCCACCTCTGTGCTGCTTTTCCTTAGTTTTTTAAGGAAAGAACGTTCCCAGAACGATGCTCTGTGATGGCCGGGAGGTTTTTATCCATCAGCCTGGAAAAATCGGCTGTGGCCGCCCTAAAATCCACAAGTTTTAAATAGAAATTCCTCTCTGGCCTCTGGCAGATTAATCAGTCAGGGCCTGCTCCAGGAGCGTAATCCGGGTGGCAAATTCCTGAAAATCCTTGGAGGGAAGAGGCAGAGATTTCGAGAGAGGAATTTTTAATTTTCAGGGCTAAAAACGGATGGAGGGAAAAAAAGAGGAAGGAAAGGTGGGGGGGTGGGGGTGACTCGGCTCTTGGCGTCTTCCCTACAAACGAGATGTCCAGGTTTCCCAGTGCCAGCCAAATGCCTTCTTCCCACTTGGGCTCTTCCTGGAATTGCTCCATCACCTTGCAAAAAAGCTGTTATTCCTTTATTTCTGATTTTTTTGGGATTAAAAGGCTGGGACCTGCCCTGTTCCAGAGGCCTCTCCGAGTGTAGCATTCCTCGGTGCCACCTCCATTTGCTTTGGCTCATGCCAGAGGTGCCTTCCAAGGACAAGGAGGGATCCAAAAATCCCACTTGTGCTTCCAAACTGACCGTGCTCCGCTGCCAGAGGGAGAGAGCGAGGGGAGAAAAGTGCCAGAATTCCCAGGGGATGGAAAAGAAAATGGAAAAAATCCCTGTTGTGAGGTCGATTTAAGAGCAGTGTGGATGTGGCACTTGGGGACATGGATTTTGGGACATAGATTCATGGGATTTTGGGACATGGATTCATGGGCTTGAGGGATTTTTCCAACCTTAAGGATTCTGGGATTCCTTTTTTTTTCTATGGGAGCAGAGCTCGATCCCACCTGGCTTCTGTCAGGGAGTTATGGAGAGCAAGGAGATCCCCCCAGAGCCTCATTTTTTCCCAGGGTTTCCATGAAAAATCTGCATTTCCTTACCAAAAATCTGACCTTTGGCATCTTGGAATTCCGGGAGAGCCCCCAAATCCAGCATTCCCCTTTCAGTGTTCTCACGTGGGGAATGGGATCAGCCTCACAGAGCCTGGAGAGGCCAAGATTCCCAATTCCCAATCCCAATTTTGGCTCCGGAGCCGTGTTCCCTCCCTGCCCGGCCTCAGGAGCATTCCTGCTGCATTCCAGGGGCAACACCCGGGTGGAGGAGGCCTGTGAGATGTACACCAGGGCTGCCAACATGTTCAAGATCGCCAAAAACTGGAGTGGTGAGTCCAAATCCTGGGATTTGGGGGGATGTGGGTGATCCCAGAGCGCCCAAGCGTCTTCCTGTGAATTATTCCATGGGGAATGGTCTCTGTGTCCATGCAATTCCTGTTTAAATACTGGGAGAGTGGACAAAGGGAATGAGCTGAAGGATCTTGGAGGAATTTTAAGATGCCAGCTGGTGATCCTGCTTGGGAAGCCCTCATCCCTGAGTCTCCCCGGGTCCCGGAAGCAGCGCATTCCCACTCACTCACGGGATTCACGGGATGGGTATTCCCTCTTTTCCAGCGGCAGGAAATGCCTTTTGCCAGGCAGCCAAGCTGCACATGCAGCTCCAGAGCAAGCACGACTCAGCCACCAGCTTTGTGGATGCCGGGAATGCCTACAAAAAAGCAGATCCGCAAGGTAAGGCAGCGGAACCCGGCAGCGGGATGTGGGATTGCTCCCAGCCAAACGCTCACTGCTGGCAGAGCTGCGTTCCTGCTTTTCCAGAAGGCGTTTTGGGATGATGCAGGAGGTCAGCACCATCCTGGCGTCTGCTCTTGGTGTTTGATGGGATTTGGGCTGCTGCAGGGTGTTGGGACTTTTGGCAGCTTCCATGCTGGTTTGGCTTGGCTTTAGGGAATGGCTTCCTGAGGAATGGCTTCAGGGAGTCGCTGGGCTGGATCGCAGTAGGAGCCCTACTGTGTCCCCGAGGCTTTCCCCAGTCCTGGCCTTTGTTGGGATGTGAGAATAAAGGATCTGGGATTCTTTCAACCGGGTTGTGATTTTTGGGAAGGTCTCCAATCCACTTTTCCCTAGCTAGGTCTGGAAGCAAAGCCCCCACCTCCCACCAGCATTATCCCAGGAGACATGGGAACAAACTCAGGGTGGATGACACCCTTTTGGAGTGGTGAAACTCCCAAATTCCCGCATTCAAAACCAGCAGCGTTTTGGAGTCGATCCCTTGAAGTTTGCTCCATTGGGGGATGCAGACAGCAAACTCGGAGTTGGGTCATCCTGGTGTTTGTTCCCTTTGGGAATTGCTGGGGGTGCTGGGGCTGAGGTCATTCCAGAGCCCGCTCTGTAGGTAGATATTCCCTGGAGCAGCTGCCGGGTGGGAGTTGGGAATGGGCCGTGGCTGACGCTGTTGTCTCTCACACACGCTGCAGAGGCCATCAACTGCTTAAACGCAGCCATCGATATCTACACGGACATGGTAAGGCCCCGCTCCCGGGAATGCCGCGCGGCTTCCCGGGAACGCCGCGCCTCATCCCGCTCCCCTCCCGTCCCCAGGGCCGCTTCACCATCGCTGCCAAGCACCACATCACCATCGCTGAGATCTACGAGGCCGAGCTGGTGGACATCGAGAAGGTGAGGGGACGTTTGTGACGTCATCCATGACATCACTGGAGGCCCTGGCACGGCTTTCCCAGAAAACCTGTGGTTGTCACATCCCTGGAAGTGTCCAAGGCCAAGCTGGAGCAGCCTGGGATAGTGGAAGTTGTTCCCCCGGTGGAAGGGGATCACCTTTGAGGTCCCTTCCAACCCAAACCATTCTGGGATTTCCTTGCCCTGAGCTCAAGAATTCCCTTCTCCTATCCAGCACTGGAATTCCTGGTGTAGGTTCAGTCCAGCCCTGAGTTGGAGTTAATGGTTTTCCCAGCCTGGAGGCTTTCATGGAGCAATCCCAAGTCTCTGGTGTGTCCCTGTGCCAGCAGCACTGGCCGAATGCTCCAGTGAAAATCTACCTCGGTGTTTCCCACTGGAAAAGTTCTTTGGGAGTGTCACGGAGCCATTTTAGTCACTTAGTTCCCACATCAGCACTGATTCCCTCGTTCCCATTTCCAAACTCTGAGCAGGAATCCCGCTGTGGATCTCCTGCTGGAATTTTGCAGGATAAAACTGGGTGGGATTTAGGGGTTGTTTTCCAGGCAAGGATTTCCCTCCTTGGCTCTGCTCCATTGGATCCCATCTCTCTCCCTAAATGTTGGTGCTTTATCCTGGGATGACTGATCCCACATTTCTGTCCCCAGGCCATCGCACACTACGAGCAGGCTGCGGATTACTACAAGGGAGAGGAATCCAACAGGCAAGTCCTTGGGGTCAGCGGGAAGGGCTGGGACAGGGATCCATCCCAGGCACTCCCACAACCAACACACTTCTAATTTGGGGCTGTTCCAAGAGAATGCCTCTGAATCCCAGCTGTGGGTTCCCACTTCTCTCTCTGGGAAGGGGTGCTGGGGTGTGGGCTGGTGAATTCCTGGGATTCAGGGTCTGATTTCTGGGATGTGGTTGCAGCTCAGCCAACAAGTGTCTGCTGAAGGTGGCGGCCTACGCGGCACAGCTGGAGCAGTACCAGAAAGCCATTGAGATCTATGAGCAGGTAAGGAGCCAAATCCCATGGGAATAGCATGGGGAAAGGAAGGAAAAGGGCTCAGGGGGCCCTTCCCAAGGAAAAGGGCTCAGGGATTGGCAAAACTGCCAGAATCAGGGAATTGTTTAGGCTGGAAAGGCTCTCTGAGGTCTGAGTCCCACTGTTCTCCCCATATGGCCAAGTGTCCCCAAGTGCCACATCCATGATTTTCAGTGTTTCCAGGAAAAGGTTGGGAGAAATCCGTAAAAATTCCCCTTTGAATGTATTTACAACTCCCTTTGGCAGAAAATTCCCTCTCGGATTTATCAACTCTGCCTTTTGTTGGATATTTACCTGCGAATACCAACAGCGCTGCTTGGTGCTTCCAGAGAGTTAATCCTGGAGCAGCTTTTCCCCAAATGGATTTGTTTTTCCATTTCCTCATCAACCGAGGATCAGCCTGGTGGGATCTGACTTCCCTTGGGATGAGTTCAAAACCTCCCTGCTTCCCAACAGATTTTTGGCATTTTTTCCATGCCTTTTATTCCCAGCCCTGTAGCTTAGGGTGGAATATGAATTGGTTTAAGGCAGGCTTTCCTTCCCTGCCCCTTTTTTCCATGTGTTTTTGTCCAGGTGGGAACAAACACGATGGATAACCCTTTGCTCAAGTACAGCGCCAAAGAATATTTCTTCAAAGCTGCCCTGTGCCACTTCATCGTGGATGAGCTGAATGCCAAGGTCAGTTATCCCACAATTCCCAATTTCTCCTCACCAGCCTCGGCCAGCTGGGAGAAGCTCAGTGGGCTCACAGCTATTACCCCAAAATCCCTGATCCCTCCTCAGCAGTGGCTGGAATTCTTGATGTGCCACTGTCACGTTGGATTCTTGGTGGATACTTTCCCAAGTTTGAGGATGGGAAGGCAAATGCTGGGAAAAAAATAGGAATGGTGTGCAAAGGGAGCTCTTCTCTCTTCCAGCTTGCGCTGGAGAAATACGAAGAAATGTTCCCGGCTTTCACAGATTCCCGGGAATGCAAGCTATTGAAAGTGAGTAACCAGGAGGCTTTCCCACTTTTCCAGGGGTTTTCTCCTTTATCCCAGCATTTTAAAGGACATCAGCATCACTTTTCCCTGGGTTTGGCCCAGACCCCCGTTTGTGTTGGGTGCTTTTCACGGTCTCCGTTTCCTGGGATGAGATGCTGGAGTGGGAACATGCAGGAATAGACCATTCCCTAATTTTTCCTGGTGTTTTCCCAGAAACTGCTGGAAGCTCATGAGGAGCAGAACAGCGAGGCCTACACCGAGGCTGTGAGTACTCGTGGGTGCACTTGGGAATGTTGCTTCTTCCTTCTCTTTTTTGGGAAGCCTGTGCCCAGTTCAGTATTGGGGAACCTGCAGAGAGGGGCCAGGGACAGCTGCTCCAGCAAGGTCCCAGCTTCCTCCTTTAACATTCCTGGGTTTTCATTTCCTGGAGAGTTCAGATCCTGCCTGGGTTTGCTACAGCTCCTTTGGTGTTTGACAGGAGCTTAAAAAGCTCGGGTTGGGTTTGGAGAGACTTTTCTCTGGACTGTGGCCCTGTGCCTTTTCCCTTTTATTTTCTCCATTCCCTTTTTTTCCTCTGCTTTCCCTTGTTTCCCCCCCCTTCCCCCCTTTTTTTTTGCTCTTCTTCCTTTTCACCCCCTTCCCTTTATCTCTCTTCCCTCTTCCTTTCCTCTCCTCCTTTCTAGCTCCCTTTTCCCCTTTTTCCCTTCCTGTTTTTCCTTTCCCTCATTTTTTCCGCACTTTTCCCTTGCGTTTTTCCCCCTTTCTACTTGGTTTTTCTTCCCTCTTGTTTTTTCCCCCCCTTGTTTTCCCCCCACTTTCCCCTTGGTTCTTTCCCATTCTCCTCTTCCTCTTTTCCTCTTCTTCCCCTTTATCCTCTCTTCCCCTTTTCCACTCTTCCATTTTTTCCCCCTTCCCCTTGTTTTATTTTTGCCCTTGTTTCACCTTTGCCCTTGCTTCCCCTTTGCCTTTGTTTCCCCTTTTTTTCCCTTTTCCCCTTATTTTCCTCTCCCTTTCCCCTTGTTTTTCCCCCCCTTTCCCTTTATTGTCCTTCTTTGCATTCCTCCCCTCCCTTTTCTCTCCTTTTCCCCTCCCCTTTATTCCCAGGACGAGCCCATGTCTGCCACTCCCCCCTCCCATCCCCACTGCATTCCCTCCCGCTCCCTGATCCACGTTTTTGCCCGTGCCAGGTGAAGGAATTCGACTCCATCTCGCGGCTGGATCAGTGGCTCACCACGATGCTGCTGCGCATCAAGAAAACCATCCAGGGCGAGGGCGACGGCGACCTCAAGTGACGCCCGCGGGCCCTTCCCGCCTCCAGCCGAGGACTTTTCGGGAATTCCCGACCCAATCCCGCGCTTTCTTTCGTCGCTTCCCACTCCCATGGCTCACTGTGTTTCTTTAGCCCCCGCTCTGTGGTGACGCTCCGGGCGGATGGCAGGCGGGAGAAGCCCTTGGAGCGGAATTCCTCCTTCTCCTCCTCGGGTTTGGTCCCGCTCATCCCGGTGCCTGCACTCGCAGCTCCCGGTTTTCCTGCTGTTCTGTTGATTCCAGCATGTAAATATTCCATCCAGGCCAGCACAGTACCGATAAGCGCTTCCAGCCCGTTGTGTTCCCGTTTTCCCGTTCTCAAGTGTTGGATACACTTGGATTTGGGGGTCTGGAAGCGGTGCTAGGCAGAGGCTTTGGGAATTGGGAATATCCCGCACACTCCCACCACGCCATAGGTATTCCAGGAGCCTAGGATCGGTGTCAGCCCTAGGTCCTGATTGGTTTCCACCTTTCTTGGATTGATTTTCCACTTTAGTTCGTGGTGCATCCCATCCCTCCACTTCCAAATAATTCCACCTGAGGAAGGATCTATTTTTGTACCTCACCCTCCGTGTGTGCTGGGCACATTCCCCCAACTCCTTGGCTGCACGCAGGTGTTGATCCCACAGGAGCCTTGTTGGAATTCAGGTGGCAGGGGGTCACAGTTTGCTTGGGAAAAGTTGAAAAATTCCTGCAGGAATTGATGCGTATGTTGTTAAGGAGAGAGGATTGAGCTGCCTGGTTTTTCAAGGATGTGTCAGAGGCGTCGGGAGCTTGTGCAATTTGTCACTCTTTGGGAAGAGTGAAGTCATTAATTAAGGGCTGTTCTGGAGGCTCCAGGCAGCCCCAGCCCCTTTCCTCTGGAAAAATCAGGTTGGAATGTTGGGCTTTGGACAGAGCTTGGCTCGTTGTGCTCTAAAGTTCTGAAAACCAAAAATCCCGATCCATGCCAAATTCTCCTTGGTTTGGTGTTCTCCCACCCTTCCCAATCTCTGTTTCCTACAGGTCTTTGTGTTCATCCCAACCATCCCAACCAGATGGAAAAGCCCGGGCTTGGGAGGCAGCAGGGGGGATCTCCCAGCTCCTGGCTTGAAAGCACACGGAGTTCATGCATTCCCACCCTTAGGAATGGCTTTATCAGGCGTCCAGCACTGTGGGAGCCGGGATGAGGGGAAGCACAGCTTGGGAGGCTCCACTTTTCCCGGTGTTTTTTTAGTTCTGTTGCCGTTCCCCGTGTCGGTGTTGTAGGACAGGAGGAGCAGGAGGGCTGTTACTCCATCCCTACACCTGGTAGTTGTGTGTGAGTAGCTCCAGCATGTCCTCTGCAGTATCCATGGTGAATTGTGACGGTTCCCAGGTGACAATTCCGCCACTCCCGCTGTATTCCCACCCCACCTCCGTCACTCTCTACTCGGAAAACTTATTTAAGGAAATGGCCTTAGCAAGAATATCATGTTTGGTGTGACTCTGTACATGAATAAAGTGAAAATCATGGATGGAAGGAGGGAGAAGTGGTTCTTCTGGGAAACTCAAAAGGCTGGAGCATGGTGGGATGATGGAGGCTGGGAAGGGGGTGTGATTCCTTCAATTGCTGTTTGGAATCATGGAATGGTTTGGGTGGGAAGGGACCTTAAAGCTGATCCTGTTCCAGGGACACCTTCCGCTATCCCGGCTTGCTCCAAGCCCCGTGAATACTTCCAGAGATGGGGCAGCCACAGATTCTCTGGGAAAACTCTTCCAGGACCTCCCCATCCTCACAGGGAAGAATTCCTTCCCAATAACCCACCTGAATTCTCCCTCTGTCACTGGGAAGCCACTCCCTCCCTCTTGGCCTGTCACTATAATTCCTGATGAAGAATCCCTCCCACTTTTCCTTGTAGGCCCCTTCTGAGGTTTCCAGGGAACCTTCTCTTCTCCATGTGAACTTTCCAAGCCTGTCAATATCCCAGAGTGTCCCACTGGATACAATTGAGTCACTGGGAGGTCTCCATATTCCATATTTTAATAGGAACAGCTCAAATAAGTAGGTCACTTCCTTATGTTCACAGAGTACAAAACATTCCCCGGCTCCAGATCCAAGTGCTCAGCCCTTAAATATATCTACAACCCCTTTCCTTCCACTGGGAATAACTGAGCTCCAGCAGGAATAAATATCTCAAATATAACCTCTTCGAAATGTCTTCTGGTACAAAAATTCCCTTTTTTCTAGCTTAGAATTCCATGAGAATGCCTCTGCCATCCCTTTATCCCAAAAAATAGCTCTGTGCCACAGGTGGGGGGGGGGTGTCTTTATTGCTGGATCTCACCAGGCTGGATTGTGCTTACCTTTCCCAAAGTTCTGCTCACAGCTTCAGCTGAGGAATTGCTGTGGGAATACTACAGGAACAGGCAAAGAAATGGGAAAAAGAATGGGAAAAGCTGTGGGTTTTTACACTGGGAAGCCCATCCCAAGGTTTGAAGCATTAAACCATAGCACAGTGAGCTGCTGCTGTGAACAAACAGGAGTCAGCCCGGCTGGAACAACACTCCAAGGCTCCTTCCCTGCCCAGGGGAAATCCCCCAAATCCTATTCCATTAAAATGGAGCAGGAAAAGCCTCTGAACTGAGCCCCTTCCAGCACAGCTCCTTTTCACAGACTTTCTTCTAGGAGATGTCTTGTTCCCCTAAGTGCCCAATTCCATGGGAGCTGGAGCAGCTGGAAGGTGAGAACTGACAGGATCCCAGTGCCAGACTGCTCCAGTTTCCCTGCAATTGTAAAACCAAGGAAGTAGCACTTGGCTGCCACCTGCCCCTTTTTGCTGCTCAGAGACTCCAAACTCCTGGAATGAAACTCCAAAGCTGCTCCCACTCGTTGGGATCTTTGGCAAAAGCAGAGGAAACCAACATTTCCTGAAAAGCAAATTTAGCCAGACTTCTCCTGGATGAAATTCCACTGGGGAAAATGCAGCAAATGTCACAGAGAAACACTGGTTCTCCTGATTGTCCATGTGGCATTGAATTCCCTGGAAAACAAACCTGCACCACCAAGGTACCTGAGCCACCCCCTGAATTTGCAAGGGATCAACTCCCACAAATTCCCTGGTGTGGTGCCACCCTGCCCGACCATCAGGAGATGGAGCTGGGGAAGGAATTTCCAGAGGAAAGCTGGAAATCCACTCTTTCCCAGCTTCCCACCACCAGCCTCCCTCAGGCCAAGGACTGTACAAGGGGTGCAGCCTAAGGAGCAGGAGGCAATCCTGAATTATTCCATGTTCACCAGGGCATGGAGCTGGGGCTGCCCGGAGTCCGTCTGTGTGTGGAGCACGGTGAGTTCTCCCAGCAGGGACTCCTGTGCTCCAGAGGCCTTACAGTCCGTGCTGGAATTCCCACTTCCTGGGACTGCTGCCAGGCTCTGGTAGGGGCTGTTCTCTGGGAAGGACAGCAGCTTTTCTGGGATTTTGGGGGACACCTCGTATTCCTCATCAGGAAGCTCCGTTTTGTGCCCCTCGTCGTTCTTTGTGGCTCCTTCCACGATGACAAGGAAGGACTTCCAGGGGGTGTTTTTATCATGGATCTGCAAAGGAATAACCAGGAGAGAGAAGGTTGGGTATGGGATGACAAGGAAAAGTTTGGATCAAGCTTGTATTTGATGTTGGTAGAAAATGTTTTTGTTATGGAGTCATGGAATGGTTTGGGTTGGAAGACTGGACCGTAAAGATGATCCAGTCCCATCCCCTGCCATGGACAGGGACATCTTCCCCTGTCTCAGGTTGCTCCAAGCCCCGTCCAACCTGGTTTTGAACAATTCCAGGAATGCAGCACCCACAGGTTTTCCGGGAAAACCATGCCAGGGCCTTCCCAACCTCCCAGGGAAGAATTCCTTCCCAACATCCCTCTTAACCCCAACTTCCATCAGCTGGAAGTCCGCTCCGGGCTTGACCCGTCAGTCCCACGGAACGTGGCTCCGAGGAGAAGTGGCGGCGCTGAGGAGCTGCCCGCCGCCGGGATGTGGGAATGGCCGTGCCAGGAGAGCGGGATCGTACCGAGGTGTGGCGGCGCAGCGTGGATTTGTCGGTGAAGGTCCTGCCGCAGGCGTTGCACATGAAGGGCTTCTCGCCGGTGTGGATGCGGTGGTGCCGCTGCAGCGCGTTCAGCTGCGTGAACTGCTTCCCACACTGGTCACAGCAGTACGGCCGCTCCCCTGGGAATGCGGCATGGGAGACAGGCTGGGAATGCGGGCAGAGCAGAGCTGCTGTGCCTCGGGAATGCCCAGCAACCCCTGGCTGACAGGGAATGGTCAGGGAAAACATCCTGGTGGCACAAATGTCACATTGCTACCCATCTGGAGGCAGCAAGTTCCTCCCAGCCCCATAAAGATGTGCTGCCACTCTGTTTTTCCATGGATTTTCCATCAGAGACTCAAGTCCTACCCAGAATCCAAGTACTCCTCCCCCTTATTCACTCCTCTCTGAGCAAGAACCCCTGAGCCACTCCAGCCCCGGGATCACTCTGAAGACACCACAAACTCCCTGTTTGGAAAGAGATCCCATTTTCTTCCCTCCCTGGATAAACCTTCGGAGCTATACCAGAGCTCTCCATCACCAATGGTCCTGGCAGGTTATTAAGGTATCTCCACAGCCTGTGGAAGCATTCCAGGGAATTGCTGTCACTCAGAACTAGTGGGAGAAGGGGAGAACATGACACATCAAGCAGCACACACGGGGAAAAACCTGGCTGAGAATTCCTTGCTGGAATATTGCAGCGGTGAGGGGTGCGTATCCAACAAAAGGAGCACATCCTACCCGTGTATCCAAGAAAAGTGACACATCCTACCTGTGTGGACTTTGATGTGCTGGTACAGGGAATTCCTCTGGGCAAAGGTCCGGAAGCAAACCTCACATTTGAAGGGTTTGGATCCCGTGTGGATCCGGTTGTGGTGTTTCAAGTATTCCTTGGAGGCAAAGCTCTTCCCACAGGTTTCACACATGAAAGGCCTTTCCCCTAAAAAAGGGGGAAAAGGAGGATTAAACCAGCAGAGCATTGGGAATGCTCTTAAATATCCCACAGAAATGCAGGAGCATGTCCTCACTGTGGGATATTTAAAGGTCACCCAGTTCCAAACCATTCCATGGGCAGGGACACCTTCCCCTATCCCAGGTTGCTCCAAGCCACTCACAACCTGGCCTGGAACAATTCCAGGAATGGGGAATCCACAGCTTCTTTAGGAAAACTGTTCCAGGGCCTCACCACTCTCACAGGGAGGAATTTCTTCCCAAAATCCAATTTAAATCAACCCTCCCTCAGCTTCAAATCCCGGGATATCCTTGGGGACCTTTCTCAGGCAAATCCCACCTAGGAGACAACAATATTTCGTTTTATCCATAAAAACACGGACAAAAAGCATTTTCTAAAGGCAACATTTTCCCTGGAATGTCTGGGATTGGATTTTCCCAGTTTTCCAGCCTCACCTGTGTGGCAGCGCCTGTGGTAGATGAGCATGTGGTTCTGGGTGAAGCGGGCCCCACACTCATCACATACAAAAGGCTTCTCCCCCGTGTGGATCCTGCAAGGAAAAGGAATGTTGGAACTCCAGGATGAGCCTTTCCCTCATTCCCACTGATCCTTACTGCTGGGCAAATACCCACATCAAAAAATGTTATGGTAAAAACAAATTTTTCAAGGTAAAACGCAGCCAAATTCAGAAAATTCTCTCCAGGTTGTGGCGCCAAATCCTTTGGGATGTGAGGGAAAGTTTCTCAGGGGGTTGGAATGACTGCTTTTCCAGGAGAGGCACATCCACGTGGCAAAATACATCCCCAAGGATGAGAGATCCCCACCACCGGCTGCCACCACACCCAAATTAAGGCAGCATTGAGTTTCCAGTGCCCAAAATTACTGAAAGGGCTCTGGCAACAGAAAAAAAATCAGGTTTAAACCCTCAGAGAGGATTTTTTCCCCTCATAAAAATGTCTCTGTCCAAAGACAGATAAAATAACTGATAAAATCAAGTTAAACCCATCAGAGAAGATTTTTACTCTGATAAAATGGTCTCTATCATGAGACAAGGTAAAATGACTGATAAAATCAGGTTCAAGCCCCTCAGAGTTAACTTCTGCCCTGATAAAAACACCTTCAGAAAAATAAAACTGATAAAATCAGGCTCAACCCTCAGAGAGGAATTTTTCCCCTGCTCAAAATGTCTGCTCTGAGACACATGAAATAACTGATAAAATCAGGTTAAAGTCCCTCAGAAATGATTTTTACCCTGGTAAAAACACCCTGGGACAAATAAAATAACTGAGAAAATCAGGTTAACCCNCTGAAAGAGAAAACAGCGACTGGGGAGGCTCTGAGGGCTGAACCTCACATGAAAACCAGAATTTGGGAGGCCCTGAGGGCTGAATCCTGCATGAGGAGAAAACAGGGACCTGGGAGACCCTGAAAGAAAAACAGGGATTGGGGAGGCCCTGAGGACTGGACCCCACATGAAAACTGGAATTTGGGAGGCCCTGAGGGCTGAATCCTGCATGAGGAGGAAACAGGGATTTGGGAGGCCCTGAAAGAGAAAACAGGGATTTGGGAGGCCCTGAAAGAGAAGACAGGAACTGGGGAGGCTCTGAGGACTGGACCCCATTTGAGGAAAAAACAGGGATTTATCAGGCCCTGAGGGCTGAATCCTGCAAAAGGAGAAAACAGGGATTTGGGAGGCCCTGAGGACTGGACCCCATTTGAGGAGAAAACAGGGATTTATCAGGCTCTGAGGACTGGACCCTATACGAAGAGAAAACAGGGATTTATCAGGCTCTGAGGACTGGACCCCATTTGAGGAGAAAACAGGGATTTATCAGGCCCTGAGGGCTGCACCTCGAGTCCAGGGAAAGCCGCTCCTACCTCATGTGTGTCTTCAGCGCCGAGGGCTGGGAGAACTTGGCCTCGCACTCGGGGCAGCCGTAGGGCTTGTGTCCCGTGTGCGTCCTCTCGTGCAGCCGCAGGGCCGTCCTGGAGCTGAGCCCCTTGCCGCACTGGTGGCACTGGTGGCGCTCCCCGCCGCCCTCGTGCACCTGCAGGACGTGCCTCTTGACGTCCTTCTTCCTCTTGAAGCGCTTGGCGCAGAGCTCGCAGGGGAAGCGGCGCTCGCTGCTGTGCACGTGCCGCTGGTGGCTGCGCAGGTTGCAGCGGTTGGCGAAGGTCTGCGCGCACGTCTCGCAGCGGAACTCCAGCGCCGAGGCGATCCCGTGGCTCTGCTGGATGTGCTTCAGGAAGCTCTTCTCGTACAGGAACTCCTTCTGGCACGTGCCGCACTTGAAGGCGCCGCCGCGCTTCTTTTTGTCCTCCTCGCCTTTGGGGAGGTTTTCCGGGGAGGTCTCCTCAGGTTTGCCGCAGTTCTCCTCCTGCTCCCGCTCTCCCTCCTCGCCCTTGGGCTGCTTTTCCTCCTCGGCGTTCCGCTGCTGCTCCCGCAGTCTCCGGGTGTATTTTTTCTTCGGGATCTCCACGAACACCTTCCTGCCGGCCAGCCGCCCGCTGGCCCTGCGGATCTTGGTGTAAGGAGCCTTCAGCGCTTCCTTCTTTTTGTCCATCTTCTCCTTGGACTTGGCAGCCGGCCCCTCGGGAGATGCTCCGTGGCCAGGCGCGGCTACGGAACAATCCGGTGAGTCCCGCTCGGGCTTCGCCGCGGGCACGGCGCTGGGGCGGGCGGCGCTCTCCTCCTCGGAATTCTGCGACTCCGAGAAGTTCTGCAGCTCCAGCAGCACGGATTCCAGCATCTGCTTCTTCAGCTGGAAGCAAGTCTCGGAGAGATCCAGGCACTTGAGCTTCTCGGCGATCTCCAGCATGCGCTGCACCCTGTCCTCCTCCACCTCCACGCGCGCCGTGTACACGAACTCCAGGAAGGAGGCGAAATCCGCCACCTGCACCTCGTTGAGGAACACGTTGCTGTGGGGGCCGTCCACGGGCTTCTCGTTGAGGAAAACCTCCTTGAAGAACTTGCTGGTGGCGGCCAGCACGGCCTTGTGCGCCGGGAACTCGGCGCGGACGCCCTGGTACTCCACGCTGACCGTGACGTCGCACAGGTGGCCCAGCAGCCGCAGCTGCTGCATCTCGTTCAGCAGGTTGATGGGGGAGGACTTGGATTCCAGCAGAACGGGGTTGCTTTCCATCTTCCCTTCCCCCTGCTAACGAGATTCCCAGTCAGCCAGCGGGATTCCGCGGGTTTGCGGCGGAGGGGGTTGGGGTTCCGTGGAATCGCTGGGGCTGGGAAGAGCTCCGAGGTCGTTTAATCCGACCTCGGGCCGATCTCCAGCACCTCAAGAAAACCACAAAGTGAATCTGAGCTTAAATCCCAGCCCCAGTTTTCCATGAAACCCTTCGGGCTCTCAGAAGCTGGGATAGGGATGGAGCAAACAGAGCTGGCACCTGGAATTAAGGAATGATTCCTGGCCTCACCAGCAATAATAAAAGGAAGGCAAGATTAAGCAAAAGTTCACTGCTGTCCTAAAAACCCGCCTGAAAATGCTTTCCACAAAAAATTCCAAGCTCTTATGTGACGGATAATCGTATTCACACACTGGAAATCCCCAAAATGATGGGAGTTCCTCACAGCCTGCACATTTTGAAGGCCCATTTCCAACCTCCCTATTTCTTGGGAATGTTTGAAGCTGCTCCAAAGCTTGTAAAAAGAGTGGAAGTTTTGGGGTGTTTTCCCAAATATCTAACCCCAGAACAAACCAGGTTTCTAAGGATTTAAAGGTGCTCTGAGGAGTCTGTTGAGTATAACCCTGTTCCCACCAGAATCCAAGGAATTTCCTTCCATGTCCTGGGAATTAAGTGATGTCTCACCCAATGCTTTATAAACAATCAGTGATACCAAAGTGCCACTTCTTTCCCCTAATAAAATGATTTTTAACTACTTCTTGTGTTATTTCACAACTACCCCCATAATTCCATTTGAGCACTGTCCATTTCTCAGGAATACTTCCTCTTCCAGAGGCAAAACTGGCTGGAAAGAGGCAAAAAGCTCCAGCCCAAAAGGGAATGGGGATAGGATTCCCAGGCAGCTGCTGCCGAAGTCATGGAGAACCCCACAGTGCCCACTTCCGATCCCATTTGCAAAGGACCCTGGATCACATGGGAATGCTGGGGTGGGGGAAAACACGGGGGAGGAAAAGGGGAGAGGAAAGGGGGGAAAACAAGGAGGGGAAGGAGGGGGGAGAAGAAAAGGGAAGGGAAAAGAACGGCGGGAAAGAGGAGGGAAAACAGGGGAAAAAAGAGAAGGAGAGCGGGGGGATAAGGGGGAAAGAGGGGAGAAGAAGAAGGCGGGCGGGTCCAGCCCGCCATGGCCCCCGCACTCACGGCTGCCGGCCCGTTCCCGGTTTGTTCCCGGCCCGTTCCCGGTTTGTTCCCGGCCCGTTCCCGGTTTGTTCCCGGCCGCTGCTCCCGCTCAGCCCCGGGCGCGGCCGGAAGCCCTGACGCGCCACGACCTCGGCGGAGGTGCGCCGGAAGTGACGTTCCGAGGCGCGCCGGGCGTTGCTAGGCAACGCGGCCTAACCCGCCCTCGGCTTTGGCATTCCCAAATCCCGGCGTTTTCCCTGGGGAAATACGGGCGAATGAAGGAGGGACGAGCTGGGCGGCACTGGCAGCTTTATTAAAGGAGGAATTGGTGATTTACAGCGGCGGCACCGCGCTGTGTTTGTATAAAAACACACCCCGCCCTGCCCATTCCCAATGGGATGCTCCCACAGCTTTGGGAAAAACAAACCTCTGGACAGATGCAAACACTTCAGTGGAATAAATACCCTCATGAGGAATTACCCCTTTATCACCTGTGCATGCAGGTGGTAAGGCAGCTGCAGTGACCCAAGGCAGCTGCAGTGACCATTGGGAATGATTCCCTGCATTCCAAAGGATAACTCCCACCATTCTGCCTCCAACCACCCATTTTTGGGTCTAAACCTGACTTTATAAGTACAAATGGGAGGGGTCAGCGTCCCCGGTGTCCCCAAGCCCAGGTGTCACGTGTGCTGCTGCTGCTTTAGCACTTGCTGGTTTATAAAGTTTCCCGTGGTCAACTGTCCAAATTTCCGGCATGGGATCCCCTCCCGGATGAGCTTCTGCTAAAGTCTCTATTTTGGACCAATTGTGGTCTTTTTTTTGTGTGAGGTCGATCAAGAAGCTTCTCCAGTGAGCATTCCGGTCATGGATCTGGGAAAAAAGAGGGAGTGAGACAGGAAAACAATTAGATCTGATTTTTAACTGCCAAATGTTTAACTTCATCCAGAGCTAAATCCAACAATTTTGGGATATCTCCACGAGCCTGCGCTCCAAGTCTCAACTCAAACACAAACAAGGCTCTTTTGCCAAATCCGTGCTGAATTTCTGGCTCTGCTGCCATGGAATGCTTCCAAAATCAGCTGGAATTTCAGCACACAGGCAAAATACTGACTTGGAGCTGGAAGGGAACCTCCTGTTCTGCCTGTGCTGTCACTTCCAGGACCTGGAGGTCGCTGGGAAGAGCTGAGCTCAGCATTTTCCAGCAGAACGCTGGGAATGTGTGAATTCCTGTTAACGTGTGGCACGAGGCTGGATAAACCATGGTGTTACGAGGCTGGAATGAGGGTTAAAGCACTGGAGACTCTGCAGTTGATCCATAAAAAATCTAAAACCTCGAATCCTTCCTCCAACGTTTTCATGGAATCTTTTAGAGGAAAAGATCTCGGAGATGGTGACCATCAGGAAGTGCTGTATCCAGTCACTTCCAGGGATGGTGACCCTTCCCCGAGGGCAGGGAGATGACAGGACTGGCAGCCAGCACTGGGCGCTGCCGTGCCATTGGAGCAAAATCCCACAAAGTTCAGGAACAGATTTTAAGATGGCGGCTCACCGCCCTGCCCTGAAACTCATCCCTAGCACAGCCCCTCCCGAGGGCTGGAAATTCCCGCTGCCAGGGTGACACTGGCAGCCTGGAGGTGGCACTGAGGACGGGGAGGGTGCCGTGGGACGCCCTACCGCCGCGTGTCGGCGCAGGGTGGACATGTCGGTGAAGGTCCTCTCGCAGGCCCGGCACTTGTAGGGCTTCTCCCCGGTGTGGATGCGCTGGTGCCGCCGCAGAGCTCCCTGCTGCGTGAAGGCCTTCCCACACTGCTCGCAGAAATAGGGACGGGTCTCTGGGAATAACAGTGCCACAGGGTTAGGAGCACTCAGGAGAGAGCAGCTGGCTCTTCCCTGGGAGTGTCCAAGGATGGGTGGGGCTTGGAGCAACCTGGGAGAGTGGAAGGTGTCCAGGGCAGCGGGTGGAATGAGATGACCCCTAAGGTTCCTTCCGATCCCAACCATTCCACGATAAATATTTCCCAATACCCGCCAAGGCTACAGCCATCCTCTACTCCAAATTCCTTCAGCTGCACAATCCAGGCCTCAGTTTTCTAGGATACCATGCAATGCTCCCATGAGCCAGGGTGAGGATGAACCCTGCTTCCCAACGGAATTTCCATCCTTGGAGGTGTCCAAGGAATGCCTGGGCATGGCACTCAGTGCTCTGGGCTGGTGACAAAGTGGAGATTGGGCACAGCTTGGACTTGATGACCGTGGAGCTCTTTTCCAACCTCAGTGCTTCTGGGATCCCCTAATTCAGCAATGGGGTGGAATGTCCCCATCCACACTGGGAAGTACCACAAAGCCACCATTCCTTTTCCCAGCCTTGGAATTACCTGCATGGACGTTGCTGTGCTGGGCCAGGGAGGCTCTGAGTCCGAAGGCTTTCCCACAAACCTCACACCTGTAGGGTTTGGCTCCCAGGTGGCAGCGCTTGTGGCACTTCAGGTACTCCTTGGTGGCAAAGTGCTTCCCGCACACGTCACACCTGAAGAGCCGCTCTCCTGAGGGAAGAGAAACCGGACGTTGGGAATTCTCCCAGGGGAATTTTGTCCTTCAGAGTCATTCTGCAAATCACAGAACCCAGGCTGGAAAAGACCTCCAAGGTCATCGAGTCCAACCTGTGCCGAATCCCCGCCTTGGCAACCAGTGCCACATCCAGCTGTCCCCCGACAGGCATGGGGACTCCATCCCATTTCAATGCCTGATAACCCTTTCCATGAAGGAATTCTTCCTGATATCCAACCTGAACCTCCCCTGGCACCACTTGAGGACATTCCTCTCATCCTATCACTTATTCCTTTGGAGCAGAGCCCAGATTCCTCCTGGCTCCTGTCAGGGAATTGTGGAAAGAAACAAAGTTCCTGCAGAGTCTCCTTTTCTCCAGGCTAAAAGTCCTTCTATCCCTATGAATTCCTTCCTGGTACTTGGATACTCTTCCATGAGTTATGAAAAAAAAAAGGGGGGGCATTTATTTCATATCTCACCAATAAAACAGGAAAGGCATGAGAAAATCACCTGGAATATTTCATTCCCACCTGTGTGTGTCCTTTTGTGGCCGGTGAGTTTTCCTTTGTCGGCAAAGGAAGCGCCGCAGTCCTCACAAATGTAGGGCTTCTCCCCAGTGTGGGATCTAATGGAGAGAAAACACCAAAGATTAGTAATTCATTAGGTCTTGATCCCTAAAACACTGGATTTGAAACGATGTTTGGGTTTTAAATGTTGTGGGAAAAGAAAATTTTGCTCCCTCAGAAAACTGAGTGTTTCCAGGTCCAGGCGCTACACTCCAGGAGTAAAACTCCCATTTAAAATTTACTTTTTAAAATTCAAAATTCCCATTTAAAATTTACCTTTTCCTCACTTTCAAGCCCTAAAAAAATCCATCTTTTTTTCCCAGACAGCTCAGAGCATGGGAAAGGAGAAAAAAAGAGAAAATAACAGAAAATGACAGAGAATCAGAAAAATCTGAGCGTAATGTTTGGTCTTAACTTATTCCAACCCAAACAGGATGATGTCCAAAATCATTCCTGATTTTGAGCTGTCAGGACAAAGGATTATCATCAATCTTGCTCCAGAGAAAGATGGGAAATTCCATGGGATGATTCACCCTCTCCTGGGAGAGGGCACATCCACACAGACACCACCAGGGAGCAACTCATCCCGTCAAGCTCCAGCTGAGCGGCGCGGATTTGGAGTTGCACACAGAGATGAAATCCCACGGCAATTCCTTGCTCCGAGCGCGAGCACAGCTCAGGATCTGTTTCTCCAGGATCCCTGACTCACTCTTCATCACTGAGGGCCATCGTGGGATTTTAGAGCCTGTCCCAAATGACGGATATTCCGTGCAAGTTTGGACAGGGTATCCATGTCGAAATCCCGACCACGGGAAATGCAACATGGAGCCAAAGCCTTTGCGTAAGGGAATTAATCACGGATCCCACTGAACCCGATATCCTGGCGTTCCTGTTCTAAGGGGCAAGGAATGGGCATGGCTGGAATCTGACCTGGTATGGATCTTGAGCTGGGAAGGCTGAGCAAACCTGGAGTGACACATGCCACACTCGTAGGGCTTCTCGCCGGTGTGCGTCCGCATGTGGAACACCAGCGCCGTGCGGGAGCTCAGGATCTTGCCGCACACGGAGCACAGCGGCCGCTTGGCCCTGCCCTCATGCTTCCGCATGGAGTGAGTCCTCACATCCCGCTTCCTCTTGAAGGTGGCCTGGCAGAGGCTGCAGGAGAACCTCCTCTCCTCGCTGTGCACGCAGGCGCGGTGCTCCTTCCAGCTGGTGTAGCTGGCGAAGGCCTTGCTGCACACCTCGCAGCGGTACACCTTGCCAGGCAGGCTCTGGTGCACATCCCGGCAGTGATCCACGTATTTTTTCCGGGAAACAAACTGCTCCTGGCACTTGTCGCAGTGGATCACGTAGATGGATTTCTTGTTGGTCACACTTTTACTGGCCTTCTTTAGTTTAAACCCTGGTTCAGGTTCTTTGCTTTCCTTCTCTGCTGAGGCTTCATCCTCCTCCTCTTCAGAACATTCCTCGTTGTCCCTGCTTCCTTCAATTTCCGAGTATCCTGTGTCATAGTCTCCCTGCTCCTCGCCCTTCAGTCTCATTCCACCTTCATCTTCATTCCCTCCTTCAGCTTCCTGGGATTCCTCTTGCTCCTTGCTCCTTTCTGCTTCAGCAACAGATGAATTCCTGTCATCTCCCTCACACCCTGAGGTTTCCGGTGTCCCATCCCAAGTCTCTCCGCTGGGATCTTTGTCATGGCTTGTGGGGTTTGGGCCATGTGTGGGTGGAACCACCATCCAATAGACAGGCAGGAGTTTCCTCTCTTGCCCAGACTCATGGATTTTCCTGTTAAAAATAGAGGACAACTTCCATTAAGTTCAATTGAAACTTATTAATTGTTTAATTGTTCCAATTCAGGCCTTGGGGGAAGAGTCCTTTCCTTTGAATTGCTCCTTGTACCATTTAAGAAATTCCCAGCATGTCTGGAAAGCCTGAAAACAGGGAGATTTTGGGAAGAGTTGGACCAGATAATTAAAGAAAATTAAAATGCCTCAGTTCATTAAGATCTGTATTTTTCACCTGACCAGGAATGTAGGATGGACTTTTCCTCCCAGGCCATGAAATTATGGATTTAAACCAAAGGAAATAGAGAGTAAATGCCCAGATAGAGACACAAAATTCCTACTTAAAACCACAAATCTGAGGATTCCAGAGAAATTCCCTAAATTACCCATCTAGGAGATCTCAACCCAGTCATCCGCACTGCAAGGCCAAGTGAAAAATCCCTATTTNTCCTAAATCTGAGGATTCCAGAGAAAGTCCCCCTTAATCCAATGGGAAATTCCCTAAACTGCCCATCTAGGAGATCTCAATCCAGTCATCTGCACTGCAAGGCCAAGTGAAAAATCCCTATTTCAACACGCCTCGAGTCAGATCCAAGGAATTCTGGAACTAAGGCAGGGAGGACTCCAGGAATGACTGATCCCGGAGTCCCAAGGAAGCACATTCCCAGGAGTGCGGTACCTGAGGTGGGAGGTGTAGGCAGCCCTGTGGGCGAAGCTGGCGGGGCAGCGCTGGCACCGGTAGGGCCCGTCCCCGGTGTGTGTCCGGATGTGCACGGCCAGGCCGCACTTGGAGCTGATGGCCTTGTCACAATAGGGACACGCCTGGGATTCCTGCTTCCGCTCCTGCCCCCTGCGGAGGGAATGACCATCCTTGTTTTCCAGGCTGGAGATATCCACATCCAGTCTGGTTGAGGAATGTGGCTTGTTGCACTTGGGCAGCTTTGCCGGCCTGGATTTTGGGGCTGGAAAAGCTGTGGCCTCCTGCTCTAGGCCTCCTGCTTGGCTTTCAATCAGCTCATAGCCCGGCAGCAGCTCCTTATGTTTCTGCCTATCCCAAAGTTTCCTCTGCATGGGAATTGCCACGACCTGGGAAGAGTTCCTGGGGTTCTCCTCTTGCTGCATACAAGGCCACTGTGATCCCCTATTTTCACCCCTCTGCCCTTTCAGGTGGAGGCTCAAATCCAAGCCCTTCCTGCCCTCTGCCTTCACTTCCTCACAGATATCAAGCAAATCCTTGCATTCCAGCCTTTCTGCTATTTCCTTCATCCTCTGGAGTTTTCCTGCCTCGATCTCCACCTCTGCTGTGTACACGAACTCCAGGAAGGAGGTGAACTCCTCGGTGTAGATGTCCTGCAGAGTCACTGTGCACTTCTGAGTGTCCAGCATCTCCTGGTGCAGGAAAAGCCCCTTGAAGTAGTTGCTGGAAGCTGCCAGGACAGCTTTATGAGCCAGGAATTCCTCCTGAATTCCCAGGTGTTGGGTGAGGACTGTCACGTCGCAGAGGTGCCCGAGCCGGTACAGGGAATGCAGAGCCCTCAGGAGGTTGGGAGCAGCAACCTTGGACTTCATCAGGATTTTCTTCTTCTCCATCCTGCCAGAAGAAACAGAAAAATGTTGGAATGATTTTTCCTATCTTTCCATTCAAGTATGGCAGGGAAAGCCCAGTGGAATTCCATGCCCTGATTCTTTGTTCACCCTTCACAGGTGGAATTGTGGAACCACTGAGATTGGAAAAGACCTCCAACCTTTGATGGAGCACCACCACCTGAACTAAACCATCTCCCAGGAGCAGGAAATTGAGGGAATATGGGCAAAAGAGCGTTTCCTAAATTCTACTGGAAAAGGATTGCTCACATCCAGATTCCTACTGGGTAATTCCCACAGACAGCAGGGATCTCTGCAACGCTCCCACCCCAACACCTGCCAACTATTCCCACATGGAGACACAACCCCAGCACACTGGAAGCAGTGCAGGTCCCAAGGTTCAGCTCCAAAATCCACAGGAGCTTCCAGCCCATCTGCTGCCTCCGTGTTTTCCAGCAGGAAATCCTGGTTTGTGTGCAGTGCTTAGAGAAATCAATGAGAGCAGCACGTGCTAATTTCCTGCTGCTCCTTTGCGAGATTCCCATCTGCGATAAGATCCCGATCCGCGCTCCCACGGGAGCTCCTCTAACACCAGGATCTGACACGGAGCTCGATGGGAGAGATAAACTCCAAGATCATCTCCAAGTTCAGCTGCTTCTGGATTAAAGCTCCCCAGCAACTGAAGCATCCTTCCACAAATCCATCAAATTCCCACCACTTTTTCCTTCAGAAAAAACCCTGAGATTTGTATTTTCTGTTCCCATTTGGAAGCTGATCTTTAGTTTTCCAAAGTGCTGCTGAATCCTTAAATCTCCAAAACACTCCAAGGATTTAAACAAAAACCCCATTTCCTCCTCATTTTATGGGTTTCTTTGTAACTTCTTTCCAGCTTTTCCCCTGGCAGTTTGGGAATAAATACTTTTAAAATGTGCACATGTGTGCAAGATTTGCAGGAAGCATAATTAATCCAAGAGATTATTTGCAAAAACACTTTAACTGCATCAGAACTGATACAAAACTCAAACCATATTTCAATTCAATTATGGAATTCCTGATGAGGAATTGGAATCAGTGCAATTGGAATTGGTACAATTCCTTTAAAAAATAAAGCCCAACAGTGGCCTGAATCTCTGAGAAAATATTAATATTTGTATAGCCTTATAATCTCCATTTACCTGCTGGAAAAATGTCTATTTTATCCACCTGAAAATCTCCATTTATGCTCCAGAGCATCCCTGTTCATCGTCCAGGATCAATCTCCATTTACCCTTCCAATCTCCATTTATTCTCCAGGAAAATCCCCATTTATGCTCCAGAAAACAAAACAAAAAAAATCTCAATTTGTGCACCAGAAAAACCTCTATTTATGCTCTAGAGAATTTCCATTCTCTCCCCAGCAAACTGCTGAAGCAAATTCCTCTAAAAGTCCTAAAGTTTGGGGGTTTTTTTGGTTTTTTTTTGAAACACAGAGTACTTGGATTTCTCCCTCACCACGTTACCTTCGGGACACCCCTGGAAAGGCTCCTCCCCCGAGGAATACAAGGCTGGCCCGGCACCGGCGCTCACCATCCTCTGGGAATGCCGCTGCGCCTTGTTGCTCCTTGTGCCACTGCCACAGCCGGGATCATCTTCTGGATTTTGAATGCAGCCGCAAGATTTCTATCCGTGCGCAGATATCTGGGAAGCGCTGCGAGGAAAGCAGAGATAGGGAATGTTTATCCCAGCGCTCGGCATAAGCGGCAGGGTCAGCGCTCCGGGACATGAGGGGTCACCTGTGCGCTGCGGGAGGCGCCAGCAGCCGGGAATCGCCTCCCGCCCGGCAGCAGCAGCCCAGATCGCTCCCGCCGCTCCCGGGGGTTATTCCCGGCGCTCCCGGGCTCCATCCCGAGGGTCCCTCCCGGCCCCGGCCCGTCCTTACCCCGCCGCCGTCTCCGCTGGCTCCCGCCCGAAAGCGCCATGGCGGCCGCGGCCTCAGCGCCTCAGCGCCGCCGCCATTTTGAGTGTGGGCAGGGCGTTCCCACAGAACCGGGGAAAAACCCTTTAAACCCCACCTTAAATCGACCCGAATCCCTCCGAAAAAAACCCCATTCCCAAAACGACCCGTTTTGGAAACAGTTTGTTTTCACGCCTTCAAAAAGCCGGGTTTTATGAGGTTAAATGACCTCAGTGATGCGTGTCCTCAGTTTGCTGGGGCAGCTCCTCAGGCTCTCCCAGTGTGGATACTGGGATATCCACTGTGGATACTGAGATATCCACTGTGGATACTGGGAGATCAGTGCCAGAGTTAAGAGAGGTGTTTATATAAGCCGGTATAAAGCTCTGAACTTTAGCAGGGTAAATCTGGGATTAGGAGAAACACAGGGTCTCCCTGTTTCTTCCCACTGGTGATCCCATATTCCTGTCTGCTATCACATAAAATAATTTCAAAGTGGGCCAAGCACTTGCAATCTTTTTTTCCGAGAGAAATTCCTCTTTTGAGGCATTTTTCCCCCATTTAAATGCAGGTTTTAAATTCTTCACATTTTAACAGCTTGTAAAAATGTTGGATGACTGTAATTCCCTGAGGAAATGTAAAATAAATTCCTTCATAAAAAAATAAATCAGGAAAGGCAGACATCTGTGTTATCCACGTTTTCAATCCTGATTATTTTGTTTGTAGCCAGGGAATGTTTCTATTGTCCAGACACAGCTCTTGCAGTGGGAAGAACGAGCAGCAATATGAGTGATCCATGTTGAAAATGTCAGGATAATATTCCTATATCTTCACACGAGGGAATGGTGTTTGCTTTTCCTTTATCGGAAAACTGGCATGCTCGGCAGCTCTCACCCAGAGGAGCTGGGAAGCTCCCGGCCAATTTATTCTGAATTCCACAAGGATGGAGGGAATTTCTGGATACACTGCTGGGCTGTATCTGTGTGTCCATCCCAGGAGGGATTTTCCCAAGGCTGGATTTCACTCTGCTCTTTGCCACCAGTTTTGTTTCTCAGGAGATTAACTTGATTCTGCCAATGTTCCATGTGCTCGGATGCACTTCAGGGGCTCTCTAGAACCCATGGAATTCTCCATGTCTCTCCTGTGAGGAGAGAGAAGGAAGAGCATCATAGCTGCTCTTTCCCAATCCCTAATTTTGGAATTTCAGCAGGAGGGATGAAACATGTGGGAGGCAGCTGTGGGAAGTGCCTGTCCCAGATGTCCTGTGGTGGGTGAAGAATTCCAGGCGCCGGGATGGCGAAATAACCTGTTAAGCCAAAAAAACAAAATCCAGGAAAGAATTGGAGCCTGGGAACTCAGATTTTATCTGAGCACTTCCTTGGGTTGGGAGTGGAGAGATACCTCAGGCTTTGATCGTGGTGACTAAAACCAGGAAAAGGGGGGAAATTGAGAGTTGGCTCTGCCAGTCAGGTTCTGCTCCTGATCCATTGGGCATTTGTGGCTCGAGGTCAGCCAGGACATCTCCAGCAAAGCAAGGGATGGAAGTGTTCCCAAATCCCAGGTTGCTTCCCCCTGGAGCACAGCGGGAAGCGATGCCGGGGCATTGGTGGTTTTGGCTCTTCCCAGCAAAGCTGGGGGACATTCTGGAGCCCCCCAATGAAACATCCTCGTGTGTTTTCCCTGGATGGATATCCCTTCCTTACGGCTCCACCAGAGGATGCTGCAGGCTTCGGAAAGAGCTGCCTAGACTGTAGCCCTGCTCATCCCTTTAATCCAGAGGAATCTGACCATGGATATCAACCATGGCACTGCAGAGAGTTTCCAAAAGCCTTTTCTCAGGAGCCAAGCAAACCTCCAGATCATCCATGAAACAGGGACAGAGCTTTCAGCATGGGCTAAAAATGCAAATTCCAGAGTAAATCCTGATGGAGAGCACAGAGCAGCCCTTGCTCCGTGTGTCAGCTTAACCTCTGCTTAGCCTCTTGTCCTGTTCTCCATAATAAATTTTGGCATGGGATCATGCTACAAATCAAACATCCCATGGATTCTCCCTCTCGTGTTCGGTCTCAAGGAGCAGGAGCTCTGTATATCCTGGCAGAATGCTTCCAAGATACCAGTGTCACTTGAAAAACATGGGAATTGAGGGAAGTCCGTGTGTGTTTTGTCTGAAAAAGAAGATTTTAGAATCCTAAAAACCAGCAAAGTTTAATTCCCACCAAGGTTCTGGTAGGAAAAACCTGAACACCAGAGCAAACCAAGGGGGAATAGGAGAAGACCTTTAAGATCATCAAGTCCAACCATGAAATTCCAAGATCATGGAATGGTTTGCGTTGAAGGGGACCTTAAAGATGATCCAGTCCCACTCCCTGCCATGGGACACCTTCCACTATCCCAGGGTGCTCCAACCTGGCCTTGGACACTTCCAGGGATGGAGCAGCCACAGCTTCTCTGGGAAACCTGTGCCAGGGCCTCCCCACCCTCACAGAGAAGGATTTCTTCCCAATATCCCATTTATCCCTGCTGTCTGGTAGTGGGAAACCATTTCCTCTTGTCCCATAATTCCAGGCCCATGAGAATAATCTCTCTCCATGTTTCTTGTAGCTCCTTCAGGCACTGGAAGGCCGCAGTGGTTTCACCCTGAAGCTTATCTTCTCCAGGCTGAACACTTGGAGCTCTGGAAAACCAATGACTTTTACCAATCAAGGTGATAAATGAATTAAATGAAATATAATTAAATTAAAAAAAAAAAAACAACTAAACAATTAAAAGCCCTTTTCACCCCTCTGTGTTCCCTGGGGTTATGGAGCCAACACTTCGGATGCCAACTCTGTGTCCCTGATGTGGGGACACATCCAGGAGTCACTGAAAGGGCTCTCACCAAGGTCAAGAACCCAGTTTGGGAATGTTTCTCTGGAATGAGCTTGGAGCCAGCTCAGCAGCACCCTGGGCATGAAGGCACCCAGGATTTTGGCTCTGGGCTGTGAATTCTGGATGTTCCCTCTCATTTTTCCTGGGACCTCATTCCTGTGTAGCGGTGATTGCGATAGGATGTATGCCCACAGCTTCAGGGGAAGAGGGAGTGAGGCTGCTTTGGGATTCATTCCCTGCAATCCTGACCCCACACTCCTGACAAGTGACGTGCTAGGGCGATGGAAATCCAAATTCTGGGAGTGTATCTATGATGTTTTCCTTCTGGCACCAAATAAATACTCAGCACAGCTCATTTACTTGTTTATCACACATTTTTAAGCTCTTGGCACTTTGCAAACTTCTTCTGCTCCCAAATATTTTAACCCCTGCTAAACCCAAAAGTTGCCTCTGGAAGCAAAGGATTTTCCATCACATTTCATGGATGTTGAAGGCCTGATCCATGTATTTTTAACTCCTTAGTACTCCCAGTCAAGCCCAAATTGAAATTGTCTTAGTTGATTTTTAAATAGTTGAGTTCTGGTTGAACTTTGAAATAGGTGAGTCTGGGGGTTATGGAATATGCTAAAGATCCTGTTTCTCCATCTGGGATCTGGAATATAAATGGATAATGTTTAGTCTCCAGCTAATGGACAGGATGTTAATGCTTTTCCCGCTTGGAAAGGAGACGCCTCCTGTTTAGTTACAGTTCAATATAAAACAAATATTCCATTAGCAAAATGAGGTGGGAGGAAAATCCCCTTTTTTCCCCCCTCTTCTCCACAGGGTCCTTTCCAACTCAATATTCCACGATAAAGCTGTACGGAATGCAGAGGATCCCAGGGAGTAAATTCAGATTAGCACCTTGCTGCCAGCCAGAAGAAATCCAGCAAAACAACCCCCAAAGTTATTCCTAATGGCAAGAAAAGAGGAAATTCCTGCCAGATTTATGCTTCTTTACGTTCCAAGACTCCGATTAAAAGAGCTGCTGATTTCATGGAGGTGATTCCGGACAAATTCCAGCTGATCCCAGCTGTTCACCAGGGAAAATTATAAGGAAAATAAATCTAAATGCATCAGATTAAGTGGTATTTTTCCAACAGCTGGCTGTGTTTTTCTGTTGTTCCCCAGGAAGCAGCATTCCCTCGCAAGATCCCAAACTTCATGTCCTCCTACAGAAGCCTCTTGACTTTTAGCCACCAGAATTATCCCAATCTTTTTTTTAATGTAAATATCTGGCTTCCCAGCAATAATATTTTTCCCTGTGCTTATTTTTCCTTAGTGCTGAGCGCTCACCGTGGTTTGCAAATCCAAATTATTTGGGGGAAAAGCAGGAATTTCAGTTTATATCTGCGCCCTGAGCCTGAGTGTTTTCAGGGAGAGTATTCCTGCCTCCAGGTGCTCCTGCAGGGATGAGAAAATGCCCTTTTTTAGTCCCAGTCTGGGTGTGGAATCTTGGCACAGGAATGACTAAACATGGAAGGAGCAGCTCCCTGGAGAAACAAACACCTGGCAAAATATTTTGGGGAATTTCAGGGTGAGTCATCCTGGGCCTTGCTGAGGAAGCTTGGCCCCAGCTGCAGCTTGGGAGGCTGCCTTTAATTCCACAGAATCTCATGGAATTACTGAGGTTGGAAAAGACCTCCGGGATCGTCAAGTCCAACCTGTCACCCAGCCCAGGAGTGCCACGTCCAGGTATTCCTTGGACTCCTCCAGGGGTGGGAATTCCAAACCTTTCTGTGCTGTTCCAACCCTTAACAACACATTCCATGAAGAAATTCCCATCTGCCTTCATCTCTTATTCCATCCAGGCCTGTTCCAGGGATGGGAATTCCAAATGTCCCTGGGCAATTTCAATGCTAACATCCCATTCCATGAAGAAATTCCCATCTGCCTTCATCTCTAATTCAAGGACACATCCAGGAGTGAGCCTCCAAACCTTCCCAGGCAATTCCAAAGCCTGACAACCCATTCCATCACAAAATTCCCATCTGCTTTTATCCCGTTCCAGAACTGTTCCAGGGATAGGAACTCCACGCTTCCCTGAGCAATTCCAATGCTAACACCCCATTCCATTAAGAAATTCCTATCTGCCTTCATCTTATTCCATCTTTTCTCCTTTCAGCTCTCCTGCTTGGAGAAGGTCTATGCCAAGATCCATCCCCATCCCTGCAAAGCCGATGGAACACCAGGATCTCATCCCAAGCCAAATGTCCAAGATCATTAAAATCCCAATTAATCCCTTTTGATCCATCACCATTCGCTCCCAGCACGGTCATTAGGCACGAGATCATTAAGCTTAGAACTGCAGAATGAGGCTTGAATGACCATGAGGGTCATGCCAGCCTTCAGGATAAAAGTGTGGATTAGGGATTTCTGCAGGAGGAGGAGGAGGAGAAGGATTTGCTGAGTTTTCCCACCGCTAATTTTCCAGCTTTGTGCTTATCCCTAATAATGATCACAATAATTATCCCAATTAATTTCAGGAATGGCTTTTGGAATTATGTCCACCTTCAAATATACAAAAATCCATCTCCAGAAGTGTCCCCAGACCAACCACACATCTTTAAAAGGAATCTTTTCCCAACTGGGATTAAAAAATTCATATTCCTAGGGAGCAGTGGGGTTGGGAATGGCCGGATAACCTTTGGAAAAGCAGCGGGAATGACTTCGGGTTAGACCATGAGCTCTTTGTTAAAGCTTCTGCTTTTACTTTGGGATATTTAATGACTGTCAGGAATTCCAGGGATGGAGGAATGCCAAGGTGGATAAAGGAAAAGTATCCTTTTGGATGGAGCTGGAGTTCCAAACCCCAGAATGTCCCGCCCCAATTTTTCCCATCTGGGTTCATTATCCCTTATAAACTGGGATTGCAGGGAAATAGGAAAATGTTGCTGCAAGCACGGAGAAGGTTCCAAGTGTGTAGAGGAATTTTCTGGGATACCCACTGGCAAGGCAAACTCCAGCACCGAAAGGGATGGATCCAACCTCTGGGACTTTCTCCTCAGCGAAAACACATTCCATAGGGAATTATAACAAACAAAAACCTGGGAGCTGGACATAATGTGGCACCTAATTCCGTCTAAAATTCCTTTATTTTTCCATATGGGAATCATAACATCAGATACAGGGTACCCACCAACATTCCAGAGGCTGGTGATTTCATGGATCTGTTTTTATAGCTCAGAGGGATCCATGGAGTCAGGAGGTTTTCCAGCAGCTGGAAAGTTGGCTCCAGGTTATCCCAAAAATCTGTTGGGAGCACCGGGATGGCTGCAGTGGGGTTGCCAAGCCCAGGCTTGCATTGGAAGCTGGAAGAACATCCCAAAATATGATGGATCTGTGTTTTTAATGCCTACCCACTCCCAGACATGTGAGGACATGGAACCCCATTCTTAGAAAAAATAAAAATAGGAAAACAGGTTGGAGCCTGAAAGTGTCAGGGAAAAATGTGGGAGAGACAAGGGAAGGAAGCCAAAAGGAAGGGAAAAAAGATCCCAAATTCCTTAAACGTCATTTTTAGGTCCATGGATCCAGGTCCAAGGATCCATGCTCACTCAGGAGATGCTGAGGATGCACATTGCCAACTTCCCAAGGGAGCAGGCTGTGGAAAAGTTCAGGGGTGGATCCATGTGACTCCGCAAACACTTTCTTCTCTGGAGCAAAAGTTGGGAATTCAGGACACGCACCTGAAGCTGGGATAGGAGCAGGGAGCCATTTATAGGCCCAGAATTCCCAACTGGAATGGCAACATCTGAGCTTTCCCGCCTTTTCCCAGAGCTGGGATGAGGTCACTGCGGGCTGAGCTGCGAGAATCAGGTGGGAATTTTGTTCCTCTGGAAAATGGGAGTGCATGGGAAGGAAATAGAAGCTCAGAATTCCAGAATTCCAAGGACAAGGTGCAGGAACTGCCCCTGGCATGGAGTGGTTGGGAATGGAGCACAGGAGGGTGCCTTGCCACCTCTCCCTTCTTCTCAACATCCCCAATAAAGGTGGAAAAGCCACTTTGGTTATTTTGCTGGGAAGAGAATTCCAAGAGGATCTCCACACCTTTCTCCTTCCACAAGGGCTGCTCATTCCAAGCCTGGCAGCTCCACATGATCCAGGATAACTCCTCCTTATCCAGACTTTGGAAAACTAAATTTCATCCCAGCTGGATAGCACTTCTTGGGAGTTCTTGTGCTGACACATCCCATCCCAGGGGTTCATATCTGGGACACTCATGGATTCATCACCTCACCCCTGAGTAATCCCAACTTTGCATCCAGGCGGGAATGACGGTGGATCACATGCACTGTGACGGTGGAGGCAGATCTTTTCTGGGGATCCATGTTCCCTGGGGCTTTTCCAATCCTTTCAAGCTGTTCCCAGTGAAATGTTGGCAGGAGCCAGAGTTTGCTCTGACGGAAAGAGACTGTTGTCTCTAATCCCCTTTTCTCAAGAAACTGCTCCGGCCATCCCAGGGCATTCCAAGCAGGAAATGACCGCCAGATCCCGCTGTATCCAGCAGCAGAAGCTGGAACAGTTCCCCTTGTAAAAGCAAGATGAGGATGTGGAGCTCATGGTAAGGAGCCCTGTTCTTGCTGGGATCCCGGCTGGAGCAAGCAGGAAAACCAGGAATGACCCCACCCCACTGTGCTCATGGAATCCAAGCGCTCCTTACCATGGCAACAGAGCTGGGACCACAACTTGGGATTTTTCCAGCAGCTCTGGGTACATTCCAGGCTGTTCCCATGGGGAGTTTGGGCTCCCCAATTTGGCACTGAGACCTCCAGAGGAGGAGGGAATGAAGGGGGAAATGCAATCCCTAAAATCCCACAGAACTGGGAAGAACAGGTAGCTGCTGTTCCCAGGAAACAGCTGGAATACCTGGAGAGCAGTTCCAGGGGGTGAAGATGGATCCCACCAAAAGAAACCACTCACACCTCATCCCTGGAGCCATGGCTGTTTGATCCTGGATGGATCACTCCGGGATAGGGTGGATTCTCCACCTTTAGGGAATGGCTTTTGAAATCCAGGTGGGAGTGTTTCAACATTAGCATCCCACTTGGAGCCAGAACTGACAGGGAAATTTATGGCCTGAATTCCATAGGAGATCAGTCTGGAATGCTACGGATTTGGAAATAAAGATTGGGAAATCAGGCAGGGAAAAGCTCCAAGGAAAGGCGGTGCCAGCACTGCACATTCCTAAAATCATTGCCTGAGCCAGTGGATGCCACTTTTCCATCTCTTCCTGTTAAAAATTCTGGCGATGGTGCCTGGTTCCAATCCTGCCAAGACGTCATTCAAAGGGAACAGGCCTGGTTAGCTGCTGGGAGTTCCCATATCCAGGGTAACACAGTGGGAAGAGGAGCCATGGGTGCTGTGGCAATGCCAGCAATAAACCAACCAATCCCATTTAATTGGGATCAAATGGATGGATCAAATCCATCCCATCTCTTTTCCCTCTGTTTCTTTGCAGGACGAGAATGACATTCCCATTTTTTTCCAAGTTGCCCCACTTCCAGTTCATGCTTCCCACTTCCCTAGGGATAATATTGGCTCTATCCAGCTCTGGCTGCCCTCTCAGGATATCCCAATAGCTGCCTGATGAGGCTTTTCCAGGGAATTTTGGGAAAACCACACCAAAACCTGGGGTGTTTAACAGGGAAATGAATCAGCTCCAGTGGGATGAATTAATGGGAAGCTTGGCCTTGGCACAGCACATTCCTTTTCTGTGGAGAGGAGAAAAAAGATCTCCTGGAGCTGAAGGTATCCAGCTTGGATTTCAGTTGGAGCCCTCAGATAATCCCAGCAGGATTTGGGAATGGGCTCAGCCTTTAGGAACAGGCTCCTGGTTTTTTGCCATGGATTTTTCCTTCAATCTTGTGCATCCAGTGTCTCATTCCCTGCAAAGCCAGGGAAGAGGGAGTGTTTGCCCAGTGAGGTCAGTGGAAAGCTGCCTCCAGCTGGGATCAGGCCTGCAGGTGGCCGGGAGGGACAAGAATCCAAGGATTTTATCCCTTTGGAAACACCAACTCTGCTCGGAGCATCCCTGGTTCCTCCCCACCTTTCTCCCGCCGCTCCTTTCAGGATAACAATGGCAGGATCCAGATGCTTATCCGCAGGGCTCTTCCCATTTCCACGCTGGCCTTCACCAAATTCCATGGGGAGGTCCGGAAGCAGCCACAGATAACCTGGCAAGCTGGGCTGGCTCCCTGGAAAGGTAAAACACTTGGAATTACAGCAGGGCAGGGAGCACCTGGAACATGATCCCTAATTTCTTTCCAGCATGGGAATGTGACCGTAATTAACCAGTGAAATCCCATCTCGGGAGCTGCAGAATGGATCCCAATCCGTGTTTTTTGTGGCTGTTTCCATTTTCTCAGCACTGCATCAAAGCCCCAGAATTCCCTTTGCTCTGTCCATTCCCTTTCCATTGGCAAATCCAGCATTGTATGCCTACAGCCATGGCATGGAGGAGGATCCTGTGGAAACACCAATAAATAGTGCTGGAAAAGAGGGAAGATTCCTTTTAAACCTCTAAGGAAGCATTTCCTTCCCTGTTTTCAGGGTTAAAAAAAAAAACCAAAAAACACCTTGGAGCTGGGTGTGGAATCAAGGGAAGATTTTCCTCCAGCTGTGATTCCCTGCCCAGCAGCCCAGAGAATTTTCACTTCGTATTCCCTTTTTTTTCCCTTGCTGAGGCAGGGAAATTCCAGCTGAGGCAGTCCCAGCTCCGGCACATCCCTTGGCAGTAGCACCCACCTCCTGTGGAGTCGCGATAAGGAGGGAAAAGAGCAGCCTTGGGACACGTTCTCCAGCCAGAAAACTCTGCCCAGCCTTCCCAGCCCTTATCTTTATTGCCCACATTCCTAACAATCCCAAGTTTTATTTACGGAGCTCTCATCCCCAAGGTTATGAGAAGCTCTGGTGCATCCATGGGCTGGACCCAAGGTGAGGATTGACAGCAGTGCAATTCCAGCAAAAATCAGAGGATTGATCCTCCCTGCTCTGAAGGCAGCCAGGAGCAGGGAGGCAGAGCTCAGAGCCTCTGGAAAAGTGCTGATGTTTTCCTGCCTTGCTGGGACCCTCCCAGCAGGAAATTGGGCATTGTACTGGGAGCGCTGAGTTTTCCGGACAAATCCTGCCAGGATCCGTGTCCTGCTCCGCCGTGGGCTGGGAGCTCTCACCTTTGTCATGGAATGACACCCTGGCTTCCCAAAGCAGCTCCAAGAAAACCTTGGGATGGGGTTTAGAACCCGGTTTAAGGCAGGGATTTGATCCCTAAATTCTGTTAATCCAGCCTCTGTTATAATGGAGCGAATCCAAAGGGAGCTGCAGGTCCTGCCCCAGCGGTGGTGACCTCTGGCCAGAATCCAGTCTGGGATTCTGAAATTCTGGGAAGATCTCGGAACATTTCCCTGGGCCACTGAGCCCGTCCCAACACCAGAGGGATTGGGAACACATTTGGGATTGAATCCCAGCTACTTCCCAACTTCCCAGCTCAATCCCAGCTCGGTGACTCCAAATATCCCAGGGTCAGGAGCAGGGATTGATTCCCACATAAATCACCAGCACGGAGCAAAGGCCATCCCATTCCAGGAAAACCTGAGATCCCAGTGATGCTGCAAAAAGGGCAGAATTTGCTTCTTCCCAGAGCCCAAGCAAGGAATTAAAACCTTGCTTGACTTTTCCCAGGAATTGTAGAGCTTGTTTTGTTTTCCCCCTTTCCCAAACTTCTCAATTCCCTAACAGTTGCTTAGCCCTGTTATCCCTGGCTCCAGCTTTTGGGATCCCATTTTTTTCCAAGCCCTCCATCAGTTTTGCAGTGGAGTTGATAGGAGATTATTCCTCAATCCCATTAAAAAGTAGGGAAGCACCTCCGGATCCCCCCGGCAGCCCCCGGATGCAGAGCCAGCAGCTCCTGCCTTCCTCCCATTGAATTCCCAAGCAGCCCCATTTCCTTGGATAAATAGGAGGGGGAAGAGGGGAAAGAGTTAAAATGGACAAAACCAAAGGGAAGAAAACTTGGAGCAACATGGAAGAGGAAAAGCAGCTTGGAATTGCTCTGGAAATCCCACCAGGCTTTGCTCAGGACTGAGAATATTTTCCATGAAAAAAAAGAATTTTGGTGTTTTTCCCAATCCAAACCATGGAATTGGTGCACCAACAGCTGGGAACAGCAGAGGGCTTTTCTTCCCTCCTGTTTGCCTTGGATTTTCAATCCATCTGTTCCACACAAACTGTGGGAACAGAGGTCCAACCTGCCTGGGTTTGAAGAGGGTGAAATGGGAATTCTTTGGGAATTCTGTCATTCCCAGCAGCTCCCAGAAGGAGGCGGGATACTTCTGATCTTGCCACAGGGATTCTTCCACAGGAATTCCAGGCTTACACATCCCAGTGGGCTCCGAGGCTCAGCCTTGGATATGGAACAGGGGATCCCAGCTCGGGATTTAGGGAAGCACCTTGTAGGATTTGGGTTAAAACCACTCAAATTCCTTGTTCCTGGATTCTGTCAAGGATCTGGAAGGGAAGGAGCCAGCCTGGGATAGCTGTCCCAGGAGCCACATGAGTCCCATGCCAGTTTTTCCTCCAAAATTCCAACTTTGGAATGTGCCAACAGCATTTTTTAGCTTTAGTTGCCCTGGGGCTCCGAGGGCAGGGATGGGGCAGTTTTCCAAGGATTTATCCACATCTGAAGAGGTTGAAAACTTGGGATCTTCAAGGCAAACCCCAAAGTATCAGCAATTTGAAGGGAATATTTCCTTCTTTTGGCCCAGGTGGGAACAAGAATTTTATTCCCACTTAAATCCTGTTAAACTGAACACACAGAGAGATGGAAAAGAAGGATCCTGGGATTTTTAGGGATTTAGGAAGTGGATCAGAGCTGGACCTGGCTCTGCAGGGCAGGGAATGCCCAGGAATTCCTAGCACGGGGATCTGCATCATCCCACACCCCAAGTGGGAAAACAGCAGCATCCAAGGCCCGACTCCCATGGGATGGGAGCTAAAACCAGGGAATGGTAATTCCAATCCATGTGCTGAACTTGGGATGCAAATTTTGGAGTGGAAACAGAGCCTTCCTGGATCCAGGATGTTGGAATGAAGCCTGGCCCAGTTTTTCCTACTGTAAGTGGGACTTCCAGCTGAACCCTGGGCCTTGGAAAACAAATCCATCAAAAAGTAGGAATGGGCTCCCACTTTGGCTCCCCTTGGCTTTGTGTTTATACTAAGATGTGGGATGAGGTTTCTATGGCATAATGTTCCCAAAGGGTAATTCCCTGGTGATCCTGGGTTCAGCTGGATTTGATGGGAATAAAGTTCCAGCAGCACTTCCCAGCTGGTTCCCCACACATCCCGAGCTCTCTGGAAAAACCTGGAGCAGCTGCTTGAAAAAAGATGGATACATGAGCAAATCCCACTTCCCTGCCTATGGAACTGCTCCCAATCCAAAGCATCTCTTTCCCTGTGGAAGCACATCCCAAAAATAATGGAATCCCAGAAATTCCTTCTGAGTTTGCAAAGGAATGGGAAAGAGGGGGGGAAATATGAAGCTGAGAATCCCACGCTATTCCTGGTTAGAAAAGATACCCAGAATCAGCATCCAGTGGGGAAACAAAGCGATCTGGGATAATCTTTCAATCAAACAACAAAATTCCAGTGGGAATATCCCATTTTCACACCTCCCAGCCACAAACTCCATCAGCAAAAAGGAAAACAGATGATTTTTCCCTCAGGATTCCCCTCCTATCCCTGGAATCATGAGTGCTACCCCATTGCCGGGGCAAATCCGGAGTCTGTCCCTCTTCCTCCTCCTCCCCAAGGAGGAAGATTTGTGGGATAGAAGGGAAAACCTGGAAAAGAGCCCAGTGTGGGAAGCAGGAATGGTGCCACTGCTGGCAGGAGCAATCCAGGCTTTGCTGGGATCAGCTCCTGCCAGGGATGACCTCGAAGTTTTCATGTGCTTTGAGCCATTTTCCTGCCAATTTTTTTTTTTTTTAAAGGAATATTTGAACTTTCAGCTCCTCTCCCTTCTGAATTTTGGGATCTCTCCTTGGATGGGGAGAGGGGCTGGAGCAGCCAGCCTGATGTGGGGGGGCTCTGGATTTTCCAGTGGATGCCAATATTTATAATTCCCTTTTTTAAATGGAATTTGTTCGGTGACATGATACAGCAGAGGGATCCCATATTCCAAACGGGATCATCTGGGGGGAGAAGATTCTGGAAAGATCAGAATCAGGAGAACAATAATCCCAGGCTGGACTGGGTTAGGAATGACCTTAAAGCCCATCTCATTCCAAACCCTTTGGAAAACAAGGAATTTGTTGTCCTGCTTCCACTGCAGGTTGGATTTCCCCCTTTGTGGAGCCACATCCCAGGTTTTTTTGAGATGTCTTCACTTTTATCCCCCTCTCCGAGCCCATCCCACACCACTGCCATGATCCCAGGAAAGCTGGGCAAGGTCTGGAGGAGCTGCTCATCCCTTTGGAGAATCCCACCCTGCTTTTCCTTCCAGTTGTTGCCGCCCTGCCCGGGCAACACCCGGCGCTTCCCGAGCTTCGGGTGTGTTTCCAGCCCTGCCTTTCCCTTCACATTCCAGAGCCACCTCCTTCCCGGGATTTGGCACGTCAGCGGGAAAAGCGATTCGGCGCAGCTGGGCTGGGACGGCGTTAAAAAAGCGGGAGGAAAATGGGAAAACAGGGAACAGTCCAGGTGGGGGTGTTGGAAACTCTGGGATTGTGCCAGGGCTGAGTCATTCCCGGCCCTCCCAGCCCCTCCGGCCGGGAATGACATTTGGGAATGGCAGCAAATCCCGATTGGCTCAGCGCAAGGTGGAGCTGGAGCAGCCGGAGCCAGCCCAGATCCCGCTTTAACCCCATCCTTGGTTTTTGCTGCTTGCGGGAATTTGGGAAGGACTGGAAGTCTGGATTGTGCCACAAATGTGGGAATTCCAACAGGAGGGGGAGGGAAAAGAGGCAGGGAATTCTGTGGGATGAGCAAATGGCCTCCGAAGGGGGAAAATCAATATTTAATAAGAGAGCCCAGTGCTTCCCTGCCTCTGCTCCAGGGAAAAAAAAAAAAAAAAAAAAAGGATCTATGGAGACACCCTCCTTCATCGATGCGTGGGATGTCCTAAACATCCCAAAGAAAAACGGGATCACCCAAATCCTCCATCCCAGATCCCAGTGCCTTTTCCAGACCTGCCTGTCCTCACTTCTGGGATCACGAAGCTGGGTCTTAAACTGCTTCCTTTGGGATTCTCCCTCTGGCACCACATGGGAATACAGGGATCACCTTGGGTCCCCTGATCCTGATTTTAGGTGGAAATCGGGAATTCTGTTCCCCAGAGCCTTGTGGGCAGGGAAAACCTGTTTTCAATGGGAAAAAAAGTGTGAGGCAGAGGGGGAAAAAAGAAGGAATCAACTCCTCATGGATCCCCTGGAATGGTTGCTTCCCATGGTAATTCCATGTTTATTCAGGCAGCATCTGCCTAGGGATACACTAATTACTATTATGATTATGATTATGATTATTATGTTTTATGTTTATGTTTTATGTTTTATTGTTTATGTTATTTTTATTTTTATTTTTATTTTTATTTATTCCTTAATTATTCCACCTGGAAAACCAGTCCTGCCACCAGATGGGATGAGCTAAAAGTGGGAATGCCTAGCGGAAAATCCCAATTTATGCCAAAAAAAAGCTCCCAGATATCCTAAAGATGTTCCCTCTTGTCTCCAGCTTCCCACAAGGAACAGACACACAAATCCCAGAAAAAACAAACAGGAGTTCCCCATCCTTAGCGAATTCTCCCACTTTCTTTATATTTTGGGGCTGAGATTTTCCCAATTTTCCTTTCCTTAGGCAATCCCTGTTTGAGGAGGTGAGTTGGAATTCCCTCAGGAACAGCAGGAGCTGCCAAATTCCCTGATGGCTCATCCTGGATGACCAGGAAATTTGGGAATAAGAGGGAGTTTTGCAGAGCTGCAGCACTTCCCCTGCTCTGGCTGGTCCGAGCTCCAAATCCCAGTGCAGCCCCTCCAGATGGGTTGGATTGTTTGGAGAAATCCCGGAGTTTATTTGTGTGTGTGCTCTCCAGGTGTCCTGGTGGCATTCCAACATTAATATCCCCAATTCTCCTGCTAGAATGAAAGCAGGGAATTTGGGTTGGGATTTAATCTCCGTCCTCTCCTTCATCTTCCCCCCTTCTATTCCAGAGCTCCCCCAGAAATATTCCCTGGAGAATATCCTGGTGGGAGGAGAGATCCATCCCCATGGAAGCCTCTGATTGAATTCCTGTTTTTTCCTAAACTGGCTCCATCTGGAGGAGAGGTTGTTCCCACCCTGGACCACCCAGGACAATCCAGTCAGCAATTCCAGGGCTCCGAACACATGAAAAATTCAAGTATAATAAAAAATTCCTCAGATAACAAAGGAAGAGGGAAAACATCCCTTGGAGTGAGGATTTTTGGGTGAGGGTGATTGTCGTGTTCCCACTGGGATCTGAGGAGCTTTTCCTTCTTGGGTGGAAGGCTTCCTTAGGCATGATTCCCACTTTTCCAGCTGCTATCCAGACTAATATTCCAGCTGTGCTCCACTCCTTCCACTTCCAGGAGGAAAGCATTTGGGAAGAGTACCCCTATCCCAAAGAGTGCTCCTATCCCAAAGAAGTTTCCAAGCATGCATCTGCTGGGAGACAGTGGGATTTCTCCTCCCTGGAATCGCAATGACCGCTTCCAAATGGAAATGGAATTCCTGGTTTTAAACACAAAGTGGGCTGGAAAAATGGGACAAAACTCAGGAATTGTGTCCTGACTTGGCATCCAGCAAATTCCTTGGAGCTGCTCAAAACACCTGGAGCAGCTCCCTCCCAGCTAGCAGAGACCCCACGGAGCTCCTGGAATTTTGTCTTGGATTTTATCTTCAGAGATACAGAATTCCTGGGTTTGCTCCAGGTTGTTTTGAACATCCCCCCTCCTCCAGCTTTAGCCTGGAAGCTCCTCCAATGTTGGAAAAACGTGGACAGGATAAAGGGAGGGAAGGATCAAAAATGCCAGCATGGAATCTAGACTCCAAGGAACCAATTCCCTGCTTCCATGAAAAGGAGGGAGATGCCTGGAAGGAACGGGATAATTTGGGATCGGAACTGCTCCTTCCCTTCTTCATTTCCATCTAGGTGGGCATTCAGCCACTCCATGAGAAAAATTGTGGAATGGTTTCAGTTGGAAGGGATCTTAGTTCCTCTTCTCATTCCATGGGCAGGGACATCTCCCACTATCCCAGGGTGCTCCAAGCTGGCCTTGGACACTTCCAGGGATGGAGCAGCCACAGCTCCTCTGGGAATCTGTGCCAGGGCCTCCCCACCCTCCCAGGGAAGGATTTATTCCCAATATTCCATCTAACCCTGCTCCCTGGCAGTGGGAAGCCATTCCCCTTCTCCTGTCACTCCATCCCTTGGGAATAAACTCTCCCTGTTTCCCTCCTTGGCTCCTTCAGCTCCTGGAATGCCACAATTGGATTATCCTGAAGCTCCTCTTTGCCAGGCTGAGCAATTCCAATTCTCCCAGTTTTTCTTCCTGGCAGAGCTGCTCTATCCCTCTGATTATCCCAGTGCCTCCCCTGGATTTGCTCCAACACCTCCACGTCCTTCCTGTGCTGGGAGCCAGACGGGGATGCAGAATTCCAGGTGGGACTTCCCCGGAGCAGAGGAGAAGGGATGTGAAAACCTAAACAAAGGAATTCCTTTTCCTGGCGCTTGGAATTCTGTTCCCATTTAAACCCCTTCTAATTCCTGCTCCTCTACATTGCCCAAATTCCCAAAATTTCATGTAACAGGAGCTCCCCTATTCCGAAAGCCTTCCCAGAGCTTCCCAACCGAGGCTCCGAGGCTCCGCGTCCTTGTGATGTCTCCAGAGGGAGCCGAGTTCCTCCAATTCTTTCCCCACCCCCGCACAGGTGTCCCCCCCTCCGGCTCCATTGTTCTCATCCCAATCCTGGGATTTGCCGCCGCTGACGTCACACATTCCACGCCCTTTTCCTTCTTTAACCTCCGAGTGACATTTTAAAAACAATTCCTTCATTTTCAGCAATTCCCGATTTTTTAATTGGTTTTAATTGGTCGTGTTGGATATTCCCTTTGGCGGGAATTCCGCTCTCCAGGAGATCGTTTGGATTAGATTCCTATGGAAAATGAGGGGGTTATGGATGTGTTCAGCCAAAGGGGGTTGGGAGAGAAAATCCTTTTAAAGTTTGGAGCCAGGACTTGGATTTTCAATGGGAACATCCAAGAAAATTTAAGCAGTGTGTAATATTCAATAAAAATCAATGAAGCACCAAAAATTCCCCAAAATATTCCCACATAAGCTTGGAACATGGAAATCTTCCTAAAAGTGATGGGGGGGAGCTTTCCTATCCATGAAACTCTTGGAAGCAGGGATGAACTTTTTTTTTTTGGTTTTTTTTTTTTTTTTTGTGTGTTTGTTTATTTGGTTTTGTTAAAAGCCACTGGAAAAGGTTTTTAGCTTTATTTGTGCAAACATTCCATGAATAGTCCATGGTTTTGAACAAGAAGTTCTTCCCTGGGACAGGGTTCCTGATTGGACATCCTACACATCCTAAGAAAGAACATTCCCATCAATTCCTTTATTATCCTGGAACGACTTTTAATATTGAAATTATATTTAAGTTTTTTTTTTATTTTCTCCAGTTTGGGAATATCCAGAGGAGCTTTAGTTAAAAATTCCCAGATTTTGTCCAGGAAAACTTAATTGAATGAAAAAGGCCAGGTTGGGTTATGGAAAGAAGTTGTTGGTTGGAAAATTGTGGGATCAGCCAGGCGGACAAACCACGATCCGTGTTTTTCCAACAGCGGAGCTGTCCTGGGCTGGCAGCAGGGAACTGCTTCTGTGCTGAGCTCTCTTATTCCAAGTCAAAAAAAATCTCCCCCTTTCCTGGAATTCAGGATAAATCCAATTAGAAACAGCATCCAGATGGGGTTTCTCCTTCCCAGTTTTTTGGGAAGTTGTTTTCCCATAATGCTCCAGTTTGGGAGCGTTGGCTGTGGCTCCCTGAACCTTCACTTGGATGGGAGATTCCAGAAGATATCCCAGCACTCAGGGCTTTCCCAGGAATGCTGTGCATGAGCCGGTCTGGGAATAATCCACAGTTTTAATTGGGATTTTTGGCAGCTTTTTTGTTTAGGAGGGAAGTGAAGGAGCAGATTCCTGGTTTTAATTTCTCTGTTGGATCACAGCCATTCCCTCAGGAATTCCAAACGCACCTAACCCGAGAAATCCTGGAATGAGCAGTGGATCCATGGCTGTGCCAAGCAGGAAATGACTCCCCAGACTCCCAGGGTTAAATCCTGAATCTGCTGCTGCCAGTGATGCTTCAGGAGAAATCCTGGGAATGCAGGGAGGGAACTGGGATCAGCCCAGTTGTTACCACGGAGCATGCCGGCATCAAGGTCTGGAACAGCCCATTCCAGTGGAATTGTCCCTACCCTGCTCATGGATGAGCTTTTCCAGCCCAAACCTAGAATTCCGTGAGGAATCCTCATCCATGGAATGCCAGGACAGTTCTGCTCGGGATGGCACCAGAGCCTGGCCGAGATTGGCTCCATCCCGGTATTCCCAGGACCTTCCCACGACCCAGCTCCTATTTCAGGGCTCTTCCATCTATTTAAAGAAAGGGAAAAATGTGCTGGAATCTTTGCGCGTGCGCGGGAGAGGCCGCGCCAAATATTCCCTCTTTTTTAGAGGCTGATATCCACGGATCCCACGGCTATTTGGCTGGGATGTTTTCCTTCCCCTTTTAGCAACACGTGCCTGAAAAATCTCAGCCCCTATTAGGGCTTGGAAAACTCAGCTGCTGCCAGAGGGAATAAATCAAATTCTTGGAGGGGAAAAAAAAAAAAAAGCAGGAACACCACAAAAATAAAAGCATAAAAGCAGGAACGCAGCATGTTTTACCCAAAACTTTGGGATGGGAGCGAGGAGCCGGCAGGAAAGGTGCTGTAAATACACATAATACTGTTGGCTTTTCGCAAATACTGGGATGAATGCTGTACGTATAATGTTAAAATGACTTTGCTTTTATTTCTGCTATTTACAAAAACTTGGAGACGGCAGTAGGGGCGGCTGATGTGGTTGTGAGGGAACTGTCTGTTTGGTCGGGATCACATCCAGCGAACGTGTGATGTGGACCCTGCTGCTGATATGCCACCTATCAGCTTCTGCCATCTGATGAAAGTGTGGACAGAGGCCCAAAGTGGAAGTGATAAAGAGGAACCGAAACCACAGCCAAGACACAGGCATGCTCTGGAAAGGCGGGCCCGAGGAGGGGCCGTGTAAATCAAAAAGTTCCCAGGATATGTAAACTGGTTTATGGATATGCATGAGGGTCTATGAAGATGCGAAGGACTGAGGTAATGGAAAAGGCATTTAAGGGGCACCCCCGAAGGTGAGGGGGTGCTCTTGGCTGAGTGCCAAGATGCACCCGGCCGTAATCTTTGCTTTACTTTGTCTCCTGTTGTCCTTTTTTAAACTTCTAAAATTTTCACAGGAGAGTCAACGTGTTTCTCACAAAGGGAAGCCGGGAAGCGCAGCGAGGTGCACGCTACAGGAAGCCGTGGCCTCCGGTGATAAATAGGAAAGCCGGGAGCACAGGATGTGTTTCGGGAGAGCTCGGCGGGACGGCGGGATGTGACCGCCGGCGGTGACTCCGCTGGTCATTTGTCCATTTGTCCGGCGGCATGGCCACGCTCCGGCCGCTCCTGCTGCTGCTGCTGCTGCTGCTGGCCTGGCGCTGTGGAGGGGAGGACGTGGAGGTGCTGTGTGCCGACAGCGCCTGCTACACCCTGCACCGGGATGAGAGCAACTGGAAAAGCGCCCAGGAGCGCTGCGAGGAAAACGGGGGAAACCTGGCGCCGGTGAGCAGCGCCGGCGAGGCCGGGCGGCTGCGGGAGCTGCTGGCCAGCGCCGCCTGGGCCGGCCCGGCCTGGCTCGGGCTCGCCCTGCCCAGGGGTCACTGCGTGCGACCGCAGGAGCCGCTGCGAGGCTTCTCCTGGGTGGCCGGAGGGGAGCCGGGCAACTTCTCGGAGTGGGCATCCGAGCCGGCGGTCACCTGCGTGAGCGCCCGCTGTGTCGCCCTGCGGCCACCCGACCCGCACGGCCCCGGCGGCTGGGCGGACCGCGCCTGCCGGAGCACGCTCCCGGCTTTCCTCTGCAAGTTCAGCTTCCAGGGAATGTGCGGGCTCCTGCCGCTGGCCGGCCGCGGCACGGTCACCTACACCACCCCGTTCGGGGTGCGCAGCGCCCGCCTGGCCGCCGCTCCCTTCGGGACGCTGGCCGAGGTGGAGTGCGACAGCGGCCGGGCCTCGGTCTTCGCCGTCTGCAAGGGGCCGCTGGCCGGGGGTGGCTTCGCCTGGCACCCGCCGGGTCCCCTGTGCCCGGTCAACTGCGGCCACCACAACGGCGGCTGCCAGCAGCGCTGCCTGGAGGGGCCCGGCGAGTCCCCGCGCTGCGCCTGCCACCCCGGCTACGTGCTGGCCGCCGACATGGCCTCCTGCGTTCCCGAGGATTTCTGCCATCCCAATCCCTGCCAGGGATCCTGCCGGGCGCTGCCCGGCGGCTTCGAGTGCGGCTGCGAGCCCGGCTACGCCCTGGCAGCCGACGGCCGCGGATGCTCGGATGTGGATGAGTGCGAGTCGGGGCCGTGCCAGCACCAGTGCCACAACATTCCCGGCGGTTTCCAGTGCCTCTGCTGGCCCGGCTACCGCCCCGCGGGGCCCGCTGGCCACCACTGCCACGACGTGGATGAGTGTGCCGAGCGCCACGCGTGCCCGCAGCTCTGCATCAACATTCCCGGCTCCTTTCGCTGCGCCTGCCGGCCCGGCTTCCAGCGGCAGCCGGGAGGAGAGTCCTGCCTGGATGTGGATGAATGCCTGCGGGATCCGTGTCCCGGCGCCTGCCACAACTTTCCCGGCGGCTATGAGTGCCTGTGCCCGCCTGGCTCCCTCCGGGACGCGGATGGCCACGGCTGCAGCCCCGGAGAGGCGATCCCAAACAGTATCCCACAGAGCTCCAGCAGCATCCCACAGAGCTCCAGCAGCATCCCACAGAGCTCCACCGTCATCCCACAGAGCTCCAGCAGCATCCCACAGAGCTCCACCGTCATCCCACGGAGCTCCGGCATCCCACGGAGCTCCGGCATCCCACAGAGCTCAGACATCCCACGCACCACGCGCATCCCATGGACCACGAGCATCCCGCGTACTCCGGGAATGCCCACCGCGGGATTAGGGGTCGGCTCGGACGAGCACAGCGCCGACGGCCCGCGGCTGCTGCTCTATTACATCGTGGGCAGCCTGGTGGCCATCCTGCTCCTGCTGGCGTTCGCCCTGGCGCTCGTGGCTTGCAGGAAAAGGGCGGCCAAGAGGGAGAAGCCGCCGGCCAAAAACGCGGCCGATAATTATTGCTGGGTGCCCGAGCAGCCCGAGAGCCGCGGGGAGCGCAGGTAGGAGAGGGTTAAAAATCCCGATAGAAGGGTGGGAGGGAATGCTTTGTGCCCGAAGTGAGCTCCTTTGGCTGTTCCAGTGGGATTTGCAGTCCTGCTGCTCCAAGGGTTAACGAGAGGAGAGAGGGAATGGGGTGGAATTTGTCTCCTCAGCTCTGCTCCAAAAGGCAAATTTGGAATTATTGGACCGTGTTCCTAAAGGGAAACTGCTCACTTGGAATTCTCCTGCAGCCCCTTGTGCACTGCTTCCTCTGGATTTGCCTTGTTCTCCTGAAAAAGGGTTTGAAGTTTGGATGGAAAAGGGTTTGAAATTGGGATGTGCCTCAGCAGAGCTCAAACAGGCCCCTGCAGGCACAACCAGGGTGGGGTTTAGGGGTTACTTTTGTGGTTTTATTAAAAATCTGTTGCCTGAAACCAGGGAAAACTGCTCATCATGAAGCCAAGGAATGGCATAAAGGTAGGAAAAGCTGTGTTTGGAATAACCACCTCCTCATTTCCTGAGTATCCTGCCTAAACACACTTCTAAACAGAGAAAACAATGCTCTCCTTCCCATCAGCCACATGAGAGTCTGGGCTTTTCCTGTTGGATCATTTGTTTTGGGAAGGATCCTTCTCAGCTTCAGGCTGAGCATGTTTTCCCTCTTTCCCTGTGTAAGGAACTCACTGGAATTGGAATATTTGCTGATTATTCTGAGTAAAACTCATAAGTCCTGAAAAACTCTCCAGGCCAATTTGCTCCCCAGGTACTTCCCAAAACTCCTTGAGCCTCTTCCAGCCTTTCCAGTGGGAATTCTCCCCAAAATCCTGAGGGGCACACCCAGCAGCACCTGGTTTATCCATGCTATGAAGGGCTGGAAAAGATCAGCCACAGGATTTGAAAGGTCCAGCAGCTTCCTGAAGTTTCTGTTGGAGTTATTTTGTCCCTGGAGCTGAATTGCTCCGGGAATGGTAATGGAACACAAAGGAGTTTGTGGTGGGCAGGGAGCTGCATCCTGTCATTCCGTGTGCTGAGGAAAACCCTTTCCTGCTTTTTTCTTGTCTTGGGGCTCCATTGTGAGCTGCAAACAGGAAAATGGAGCTTATAGGAATGTTTTCTATGTGGTGCCTGGGTTGGGAGAAAGGGAGGGAATGCAGCAGAAGGATTCTTGGAAATCCTGCTGAAAATTCCCAAATCCCAGTCCAGCAGAGCATTGGAAATAATTGGATCAATGAAGGAAATCCCATGTAATTATGCCGGATTGGAATCTGTGGGAAGTGATAGCCTTGGGGGTTTTATGGGATATAAAGCTATAAAAATAGAAAAGGAAGGGTGAGGGTGGAATCAGAGCTGGGAAAAACCTGAGGTGTGCTGTTTATTCCCAAAAAACCAAAATCCTGATTTCTGTTGCAACCTCTGTGTATTCCATTGGGGAATGATGGTGGATCTAGGGGAAGACAGGAATTTGTGCCAAGGTTTAGGCTGGATTCTCCCTAATGGAATATTTCCTGCTGTAGCATCCTCCCTCCTGATGCAATTCCACCTGGATCCAACCTCATTTCTCTCATTTTTCCTGCCACATCTTGATCCATGGCTTCCTTAGGGAGTTGTCCAGGAACTGGTGAATCCCACAAGTTGGAGCAGGATAATTTGGTGCCCTGTCTTCCACAGGAGATGGGATGTTCATCCTGCTCCTTGGAGATTTTTGTTGTGGATGAATGTTTTGCTTTCTCAGAATGAAACTCTTGGATTTACAGGATAAAGTTATCCCAACACCTTTCTCCGATGAAATTCCAAAAAAACCTGAACAAAAATGTGTTTGCAGTGGGTTTTAATAAAAATATTCCTAAAAACCCATGGTCTGGTACTCCTAATTTTGTGTTCCCCATGGCGGGTGGGTGGTGATCCCAAATCCTTTCCTGGGGCTTATTCCATGATCTCAGCCTTTCCCAGGATCTGTGGTCCTGGGCAGGGGCCATTCCCTTCATCCCTGCTGAGGCCATGGGGTGGGAGCATTGGGATGGGCTGCCTTGGATCCCAATACCACAAGAAAGGTTCTAAACCCATAAAAAGGCCACAAGAAGAGCCCTAAATCCATGAACAGGGTTCATGAACATCCAAACCCACAAGCAAGGCCCTAAACCCAGGAGGAAGGACCCAAGTCCATGAGCAAGATCCTAATCCCATGACCAAGTTCCTAAAAGCATGAGGAAAGCCCACGAGGAAGGACCTCAACCCACGGGCAAGGTCCTAAGACCATGACCATATTCTCAATCCCACAGTCAAGGTCCTGAGTCCATGGCCAAGGTCTCAATCCCACAATCAAGGTCCTGAGTCCATGGCCAAGGTCCTAATCATACAGCCAAGGTTCCAATCCCATGGCCATGATCCTAATTCCATGGCCAAGGCCCCAGTCCCACAACCAAGGTTCCAATCCCATGACCAAGGCCCTAATTCCATGACCAGGATCCCAAATCCATGAGCAATCCCTTTGATTTCAGCACCACTCTGCGCGAGGGCTTTTTCGGGATCAAATAATAGGGTAGACCCCTTTTAGATCCTATTATCCCATGATATTTCATATTATTTTACATTCCCTTGCTTTCCATTCCTTCATGGACAACTGCCAGCATTCCAACAGAGCAACCTCATCCCAAAACCCTGCAAAGCAGCCAAAAATTCCCCCCTGTTGACACAAACTCCCGGATTCGGGGGTCAGGGCAAGCATTCCAAGTGCCCGCTCCGAGCAGGGTGACAGGGACAGCCGGGATGAGTCAGAGCCAAAGGGAAAGGCAGGGAAAACATGATTAATGGGACTGGGGAAGAGGAAAAGCAGCCTGTCAGCAGGCAGGGCAGTGCGGGCACCCTGACTCAGCCTGCAGAGCAGTGGGATAAAAGGGAATTATGAAAGCGTGATTAATCCCATTCCTCCCACCCCATCCCGATTATCTTTTAGGGACAAACGTTGTCAGTCGGGCAAGGCCAGCGAAGTGGGATCATTGTTTGGGAAGGCTCTGTTTTTTCCTGGAAAAAACCTTGACAAGGAATTTTTTTATCTGGGTTTGCAGTTACTGAAAAAAAATAACAGCAGGAGCAGAAATTTATTGTTTTGGGTTTTTTTTCATCTCCACCACATTCCATTTTCCTTCTTTTCCTGTAGTTTGCCAGGATGTTTTCCCCCTTCTCTTGGTAGTTTTCTCTGGAAAACAGAAGCAGAAGTAAAAGGAGAAGTGGAAGAGGAATTGGAAATAGTGAAGTGAAAATTGTGGGAACAACAGGTTTTCCTAAAGTCAGTAAAGGTCAGAGTTATCCAGCTCTCAGGAGATTCCTGGGAATGATCCTGCTTGGATAAATTCTTTGTTCCAAGCTCCCTCACGGACATTTTCTCCTTGAGGTTCATCCCTGCTGCTGGAATTAAATTCCATGGACATTTCTTTTCAATTTTTGTGGCAGATCTGAAACTTCCAATGGGATTAAAGAAGAGTTAATTATTAATTATTTATTATTAAATTATTCTTATTCTTATTCTTATTCTTCCCAACTTCCCTTTTCCCCACAGCCTCACGGGATTTATGGGAAGCACCCAGGGTTATGAGAGGACAAAACAAACCCCAAGGGTTTAAGAAAGGACAAACAAAGTTCAATAAAGTTCACTAAAATTTAATAAAGAAACCTCATTGCCATGATCCGAGGAAATTGGGATTTGCTGCTCATCCCAAAGGCCAATTGCAGTGCCCGGGGCTGGGCACTCCATGTTGGAATTCCATGAAAAAACAGCCTCAAATCCCCTTTTTGTGGAGTGGAGAAGCTTGGGACATTTAGGTTGCATTTTTAGGTTGCTCCTGGCTCTGTTCTGGCAGCACAGAGGGATCCCCCAGGGATAAAGTGATGGAATGGGATATCCATTCAGAGGTGTCTCTGGGAAATAGGGGAGATGGGGAGAAGGGTCATAATAATGCTTAATATTAATAATAACAAATAGTAGAACTACATAAATTATGTATAACTATAGATGGAAATACATAATTATATGCTAATTTTTTATTAAAGGAGTTTTCCCTAATCAAACCTAAACCGTTTCCCTTCATCCCTTTCGTTATTCCCTGGGAGCAGATCCCGATTCCACCTGACTCCACCTGTCAGGGATCGCGGAGAGGGAAAAGGTCCCCCCTGGAGCCTCCTTTTCCCCGGGCCGAGCCCCTTTCCCAGCTCCCTCCTGGTGCTCCAGCCCTTTCCCGGCTCCATTCCCATCTCTGGACACGGCCCAACCTCTCTTCTTTCCGTGCTGGATCCAGAGCTGAACACGCGATTTGCGCTGTGACCTCCGCAGTGCCACCACTGTGGCAGCAGCTGAGCGACATCCCAACGGGATGATGTTCCCAGCGGGGCGACAATTCCCAGCGGCACCGCCCCCACCCCGAGGTCCCCCTCCTGTGAAATCCCGCCGCCGTTTCCCCCTTTTCCCGAGGCTCACCCTGTTTTCCCCGGCTCCCGCGGGACGCCCCGGCCGCTGCCGCTCCCCGGCGCTGTCGGGCGGGCCCCGCCGGGGCGGAGCCGCCGG